>BMAU01001309.1:0-153397 GCA_019973935.1 Trichonephila clavipes
TCACTTTATTTATATTATTTTACTAAGATAGAAAATAAAAATTCTATGTATAAGTTTATTTATATAGTTAAGTTTATAATAGCTAAAATTTTGCAGTAAATTTAATTCTAAATTTAAAAGGAAACAGAGTATTAGACGAATTTTTTTTTTTTTTAGAAATGTGAATAAATGAGTCTTTCACACACACACACACACACACACACACATATATATATATATATATATATATATATATATATATATATATACAAAAAACAAATCACTATTTACAAAATGAAATTAAGCTAATAATTTAAAAATATCACTTGCCTGTACAAATTCATTCTGATATAAGAACGAATTCATTTACCTTTAAAAAATGTACATTAATATTACCAATAAATATATATTATAAAAAAACATAAATTTTCTTTATTTATAGTGACTTCTTTTTTTCTTACATAAGATAAAACTCGAAACATGTAATTCATTTTCAAAGTATTATTAATTCACAGTAAATGGATTATTAAAAATTATATAAAAATTTTTTTATTTGTAATTGAGTTCCCTCATTTACTAAGCTCAAATATATTTCTTCTACAAAATTGAATCCATTAAAATATTTTGATTTACGTGAATGAAAAAGAAACCGTTTGTTATTTTTACAGTGAAAATTTCATACGCAAGGGAATTTAGCTATTATACTCAAGACACGGAAGAAAACTGCCTGAAAAACAATCTCCCAAATTGGGACAAAACTTTAACGTTTCAATGAACCACTACGGCATAGAAAAATGCTATAACGCCAAACCAGGCAACCCAGAATAATGACGTCATTGCACATCTACCAATGACAAGCAACCTCTTTCTTTGACTGTGCCGAAGAGGAATGCCTGAGGGTGAGGATTAAAAGTGCTCTTTATTTAACGCTACGCGTTAAATCAAATCGAAGCAATCGAACAAATGTTGCCATTCTAAAGTAGCTAAATTACAATATGAAGGTGGTTGAGCTGGCCATTCACAAGCCTCCGGTGAAGTAGTGTTGGATTAAAGGTCAAAGTAGAACCTGATATCATTGAAAGATAAAAGATACCTTTAAGGCCGGACGTGTGGTGCCGATTTTGTTGGCGGTACTCAAGTCTATAATCTTCAAACTAGATGGATTACTTTTATATTTTTGGCCTCTATTTGAAAATCGCTAAGTTCGTTGTTGGCTTAATTGAACCTACTAAAATCATTCTGCTATAGCCCTCTTGGGCCGGCGCCAGAGGTGGGCAAGCCGGGCAGCTGGCCGGGAGGGGCAAATTGGCTGTAAATTAACTAGTTTATGAAGGAAATAAACCAAGATTATACCCAAGAGTTCCACGAGTCTAAATAAAAATTAGAAGAAAAAATTAAAAAAATGTGTATATGCAAAATATTCACGTTTTCTATGGCTCCCACAACAACCGAGGTTCGGCTAAACGGCTTGACAACAATAGCCATTGAACACGAACTGACTGAAAAAATTAACGTTAAAGAAATTATGAAAAATGCTCAGAATTAAAAGTGAGAAAGAAACACTTTTAGCTCTCGGTTTAAATGTATTTTTTAATATATAATTAAGTCTTAACATTTAGTGGTTCTATAATTTGTTTTAGTATTTTTTTGATATCTGTATTTTATAATTATACACTAGAAATGGCTCTTTTCTTTCTTTTTATTTATTTGTGCAAACCTATTTTTAATTTACTGCCAAAAACATAAATTAATAAATTAGTATTTTTTTGCTCACGTTTTATTTTACCATTAAGCGTGGGAAGGGTTTAGGTTATGTCTTTTAATTTTTGTTATAAATGGGGAGCTGCATTTTACCTTTTTGCCCGGGGCGGCGAAACTGCTAGCGCCCGCCCTGAGCCCTCGTGCTGTTGGGGTCGAGTATGAAATTCGAGCGGCGAGATTTGTTAAAGAGGTGTCTAATAATTGTGAATTATAGAATATTTGATTGCTAACGTTTACAATTTTTATATTGTATTAATTTCCTGTTGTAAACTTTTTCTTCATTTTAACGTATTTGTAGATTTATTTATTTTCTAGTTTCTGGAGAACTTTAAAAACGCGGTGATTCATAATATTGAATTATTTTTATTTTACTCTTTTTATATTGTATTTTTTATTTTATACTATGATTTGAAGTAAATTTACATTTTCCGGTACTTGACTATCTAGCTTCTGCCGTCTGATAGCTCGATTTTCCGATCTCCTGAATGTTAAAAATTTTATGCTTTGATTATTTAGAATGTTTTAATAATCCGTTTTTTAAATTTACAGGTTTTTAACATATAGTAGATTCATTCTTTGTTTAGTTCCTGCTGTATAATTACCCCCTTTGCTGATCAGGAAAATTAGCTTAAATATGAGGTAAGTTGCTCGACTAAATTTTTTAATGATTGTGTGACATCATCGATTGTTGTGAATCGCCCTCTTTCGATTTACGATAAGTTTTATGGTTTCACCAGCTGTTAAGGGACAAGTACAACGTCTTCGATTGTTGTAATCTCACACCCATCGATTTTCCCTGAACTTTTAAGATCCACCAACTGTAAAATGACCAGTGCACGCTGCCATGGGGCCATTGTTTCTTGTTTGAACTCGGGGAGTGACGGCAGCCAGACGGGTCGCCATAATGGTAAAGGAGAGCCGGTGCCCCATTAACAATAGGCGAAGCCTATCTTAAAAGAATCATGTCGTCTTTTCTGGTGTTGAGAGAAGGGGATAATAGAAACAGGTGGCGTAATGGACAAGCGTGTCCAGATGTTGGACAAGGAATTATGGCGCCTTGGGCCAGACGGCCCGGGAGTGTTTTGGAGTGTTGTGCGCAAATAAGACGAGGGGAGGCCAAGAGACTTTTGTGACCTGCCAATAAGAAGGGACGAGGGGCGTGTTGTGAACACACCCCTGGTGTTTAAAAAAGGGTTCTTTTCAGGAGAAACAGAGAAAAAGAGACGAGAGAGAGAGAGGAACCCGGCCTTGGATGGAGGAAAGCATGAAAGGAGAGCCCTGGTTGGAATGGACAGGAAGAAGAGCGCGAAAAGAAAAGGGCTTAGTCCGAGATTGGAATAGAAAGTCGATGAACACCGGTGGCGTTGAGAATAGAACATAGATTGACTGCACCGGCTTGGCATATGGACTGAATTCTATTGCTGAAGTAACAAATTGTTTAGCAAATAAACAATGCTTTTATTTTTATATTAGGCTGAAAAAATTTATTGATGGTTAGCTATACACGACGTTACAGCTAATATATATATATGAAAATGGTGGCAGCGGTGTTGATCCGGCATTTAAGTAAATAGATGCCCGAATCTTTAGTTTTTTAAGGGAAGAGAAAAAATGCCAGCTGTAAAAGTGCGATTGTGATGAGACAAGTTGAATGACTGCTAATTCCTGGAGTTCCCAGCTGTGAGAAGTGCTGGATGCAAGTGTCTCCCGTTCCTGCTAGTGATGAAGTGTGCCCGCCTGTATTTTGCAATTGCTTGCAATGAGATGTTTTCTTGGAGTTCCCAGCTGTGAGAAGTGCTGGATACAAGGATCTCCCGTTCCTGCTAGTGATGAAGTGTGCCCGCCTGTAATTTGAGAATTGCTTGCTATGAGATGTTTCCAGCTGTGAGAAGTATAGGATTCAAGCGTGTCGCGTTCCTGGCTGCGTTAGGAGTGCCGTTTTCCCAGATTTCCAAGTGTCAAGTGCCAGAATTCCTGAGTGTTCTCGTGTGTCTTCTACAAATTTGAAGTGAGTCTTTTCATTGAAAAGTTATTTTCAGGGCAGCAACTGAGTATTGATTTTGTATGTAAAAATGTTTTAACCTTTGACGGTTAGGGAAATGAGCAGTTTTCGTTTAGTTATATCGCGCAGTATTACGAGTAAGCAGTAGTCGAAAGTGGCAACTGTTTTCCCCCGCCGTACTTCCGAAAATGTCGCCCTTCTACGGCGATGCCGTAGATAGCTCGCCTCATGCATTTTAAAGGTTTCTTAAAGTATTTGTAGTACACAAATAACAGTTTTTTACGTACTTTAAAATAATGAATAAATGATAATTATTAAATAGTAAATTATAAATGATTATAATCAATACATAAATAACAATACAGTTAATTATAAATATAAGACAAATATTAAATTGAAAGAACTAAATAAAGACAACTAATGAAAAAACTTTTATTAAGAATTTAAATATAGTAATTACCTAAAAAAATCTTTTTGTGTGTGATATACTTTAAAACATGGAATTGCACATAATGGGGCATTACAGTCTGTGCAATAAGTACGTGTTTCACGGCGAATTCTTTTCCATTGGCATCATTTTGCTGCAACATACCACACAGCGTCTAGTAGGTTCTTTCTTTTTTTCTGTAGCTGGAATATAGTCAAGAAAGTGGCGTGCTGACAATCTTAAGGTATTCGAAACTATTTCAGTAGGTTTTAATTTCAAATGTCTGTGAGTGTGATATTTTTCAACAATTCTTTCAGCTAGTTCAATTCTGAATTCCAAATTTGATTTTTATTGCCTTTTTTTTTTTCCACAGCTGAAAAGCATTAAAAATTGTTACATCCAATAAATAACGAAATATTTTCTTGTAATATTTCCTTTGACGAGATCGAGTTAGGTCATAGTATCCAATTTGCTGATCCATGCGATCTACACCACACCATCGTATTATTATAATCTAAAACAATCTTAGGCTTCTCTATTTCCCCATTTTCAATTTATTTGGGACTGTTACGATTTCAGGATTATGAATTGAGCTTATAAAATGAACATATTTTTTTTATCTCTCCATCGCATGGTCATCATCTTACCTCTTTGATAGGCAAGTAAGTCTCCTTTTTTTTAGCTTTTCTGTTTTCAGTTCCTTCGGTAGATCTTTTTCTGTTAGGTCTTCATGTTCCAAAAAAATCAGTTTTATATTTCAGTAACATTTCCCTAACTCAGGAGAGTTGTAGTAGTTATCCATAGTAAGGCAGTATCCTTTGTTTAATAGCGGCTTAGACAATGTCAAAACTACCTGAGTAGAAAACGAACATTCTTTATTTTCTTCAGATACATCTGTGCCTTTACCGATATAAATTATAATAGACCACACGTATCCACTATGGGATTCACATAGCATAAACATTTTGATACCAAATCTGGCCCTTTTAGAGTGGTAAGTATTGGGTCCAAGAAAGCCTCCTTTATACAGCAATAGACTTTCATCAATACATATGTCTTGTTCGGGTGTATAAACTTCCGAAAACTTTTTCAGTAAATAATTTAAAACGGTCCATATCTTTTTTTTTTTTTAGTTTTGGCTGAGGATGAGAAGAATCGGTGTTTTCATTCCTATCAAAATGAATAAATTGCATAATAAGGTCAAACCTTCTCGAACTCATGAGGTTAGAAAAACTAGGAGTTTCAATTAACTTTTCTTTTTTGACCAAAACATTTTTACAGTTGGTTTCGTAATTATTCCTTGCAAAATTAATGTTGCAAAAATACTCTCAATTCATTCGCATTAGTTTCACTCCAGTGATGAGTTCGGGAATGTTCTTTGCTCTTAAATTTATTTAAATTTTCAGCAGCAAAAAATATTGGTTTCAGTAACAATATGATTTACAATCTCATCAGTAAAAACAGCTCAAGTACTCTAGTGGATCAGAAATATTTGTCACGCAAGCTTTTTCATGCCACATCATCAGTAAAACTAAATCGGCTAGGAGCGGGGAGAACTTGAATCAATTTTACACCACTGTCGAACACTCGAAAAATTTTCCTCGTCGCTTGTATCGTCTTCTGAGCTTGATATGCTGTGAACAAAGTCTTCATCAGACTCAAACCTTGATAAGCTTTCTGTATCGAAATCAAAATCATCATCATAATAATCTAATTTTCGCTTTTGAGCCATTTTACTTTACAAACAGTATAAAAAACGCGCCAAAATACGCATAAAAAGAAAACCGTAAAAAAAAAGAACCTTCATTGTGAAGAAAAATTCATGGAACCCGTACTGCCAGCTGTAGACAGTAAAACTAACTAAATTTCGCGGGTAGGATTCGTTTGTAACCTAATCAATGCAGAATAATAACCTTGAACGAGTCCATCTCGTCAGCGCCCTTTGGGAAAGGTTTAACTACGCGAGTAGAACTCGTTTATACCCGTTTCGGTCGAAATCTTGCGCCCGAGTTGAATTTGCTTGCGCGCATTCAGAAGCACTACTCGATTGTGAGCTGAGCTCGTTCATGACCATCAATCGGTTAAATAAGGAATATAAAGACTAGGTAAAGTTAGTAAACAATAAGAGACTAGAAAGATTTTAAGTTTTGTATGAAGTGTATAAATGTGCAATATTAGTGTTGTGGTTTTAGATTTGTGAAATTTAGTATACAGTAGTTATACTTGTTTTGTTGGCACAGTATTGTGAAGGGTATTGTTGTGGTTATAGATTTGTGAAATTTTTAGTATACGGTAGTTATACTTGTTGAATTGGAGTACACTGATGTGTAGCTTATTGTGTTGTTTAGATTCGGGCATATGGGTAAAATATAGTTAAGTCTAGGTCTAGTGTATTGTTACGTAACCTTGAGTCTTTGTATAATTTTTGAAACGATTAAGTTTAGATTTGGGTTTGTGTGCATTAGTGCATCATGGCGTTTCTGTTAAGAGAAAGAAAAGACGTATTGTTAGAAGTTGCAAAAGAATTAGAGGTAGATGTTGATATTACTCTACCCAAGATGGAATTTAAGAAGAGAATCTGTCAAAGTAAATACTATAGTGAGGAAGTAGCTAAATGTTTGTTGGGGTATTTTGGAGAAAAAACGGGAAGAACGTGAAAAACGGGAAATTAAGAAATTCGAGGTACGTAGACTAGCTAGGGAATTTGAGTTAGAAAGACTGAGAGCTCAACTCAGTAATAAGTTAAATGAATATGAATTGAAGGCATGGAATAGGATTAATAATCTCGCAAATGTTAGTATTTTGTCAGAAAATCGTACCAGAGCAGTTAGTGAACCGGTTGGCAGTGTAGGCCATTAATTAACCCGTTAGTTAAGAAAAAGCGCGGAGAACGCTACGTCTTGTGGTTTGAAAATGAGAATTGTGACCCCCAGTGAGAGGGACGAACGTTCCCCCCGTCTGAAATAAGAGGGAGAGGAACGAAAAGAATAATATATTTAAGGTGGAAGGGAAAGAAATCAATGTGTATAGGAGTAGTGATTGTGAAGTGAAAATGAAAGTAGGGGTATGTGAAGGAAGGGTCAGAGCTGTGGTGTTGGGTGCACAGCGGGTAATAAATCCGGATAACATTGAGGTGGCTCTTTGAATTGAAAGGAGATAAGGGAGTGGCGAACCCTGAAGGATTGATTTGTGAGAATATCTGCGAGGAAAAATATACCATTGGGACGTTAATGGGTTGTGAAAAGCAGTTAACAGTGGATCAGGAAAGTTTTCGAAATCATACAATGGTTAAGATAGCAGGGCAGTTAAATGGGGAAAAGAAACATGTTTAAAGCAGGTGTGCGGAAAAGCTTGAAAGACGGGTTAGCAATGCGATTGCCTCTAAGAACCAAGGGAGATTTATAAGGATAATTTAGAGACGGATAATAGGTCTAACATTGGTTCAGAATTTATTTCGAGATAGATTTACCCGGAAAAAGAGATCGCAGTACCATTTATCGTCTTAATTTAATAAAATTGTACCGTAGAGAAATCCGTAATTGGCAGATTTGGTTATGGAGAATAGCTCAAGAAGGAATAGATTCTGAAACTCTCTATTCGGTAAAGCTATTTATGGATTTTGGTTTTCAGGGTAACTTAAGGAAAAGACAATTGTATTAAAATTACCGCCTGATCGAAGTAGCTACTGACAATGATTAACGCCAAAAAGAAAGAAGGGTTTCCACCAGATCCTGGGACGATTGTTTTAAGGCAGAAAGATATTAATTTAATTACGGGAAAGCCGTTTACAATCAAAACTTGTTGTTCATCCCAGATGTTAATTAATACGCTAAGAGAGGATACAGTGTACCTTTTATATTTACAGGTAAACGGGAGGGGGCCGTCCATCCGTACTCTACCCGTTGTTTGGTTAGGAAGAGTGAGCCGATACCCGTACCCTCGTATTAAATGCATTAAGTATAGGAATTTGAACCAGGTGACGCAAGCCGAGATTTATCTTTTGTTAGCGAGCGAAAGTTTTGTAGGAAAGAACAACGCGGCATCGTTGATTAACAAATTGACTTTGTATTAAAATGGTTGAGTAGGGTTGGGTCGGAAGTCGGACCGACCAAAGGTAAATTAGAGCCATGGGCAAGTTTGTTCCGTGTACATAATTTAGATATAGTGAAATCATTTCATGAGCTAACGAGGTATATTAATTATATTCCCAATTAAAGTGTTTCCTCAATAACTAACGTAATGTAAGACAATACCATGAATTGTAAAAAACCTGTTGAAAGAACAATGCGGCATCGTGAGTCAACAAATTGACTTTGTATTAAAATGGTTGAGTAGGGTTGGGTCGGAAGTCGGAGCGACCAAAGGTAAATTAGAGCCATGGGCAAGTTTGTTCCGTGTATATAATGTAGATATAGTGAAATCATTTCATGAGCTAACGAGGTATATTAATTATATTCCCAATTAAAGTGTTTCCTCAATAACTAACGTAATGTAAGACAATACCATGAATTGTGAATAACCTGTTATAATGGTTGTGAGACTGCTTGCTGATAGCCATAATTTAATTAAATTTAAAAAGTCTTAGTTTAAACTTCTTAATTTAAAAATTTGGTTTTTAATGTTTTTTGCAAAGCTTGGAATTTATAAATGTTTATTTTGTTTATTTAATATCGTTGGAAACACCGTTGGAATAAGTAGATGGAAATGAGTAATTCTTAGGATTTGTGCTAGGTGTGAATTAATATTTGTATGAGTATGAGTGTTGGTGTGTGTGTGTAAGGTGGAAGGAAATTATGTGTTATGATAAGTCTTTTGTGTCTCTTAGGACTGTGTACTCTCACAGATGTTTAACACAATTGAATGAGCGGTTTGATGTATTAGAATTATAGAAATATTATAATTTGATTTAAATTCTTTAAAACCCTAAATTTTAAAGTGGGAGGTAACTTTAAGAAATGGAAAAAAATAGTCTAAGATTCGGAATTCAAGTTTTTATTGTAAAGTTTTCGTCTTATAGAATTTTGGATTTATTTGTTTATTTTACTTGTGATTGTATATGTTACTTGGATTGCTGTCCTGATCGGTCTCATTGATAAGACAACCTTTTGGTGTGAAATGTTACGAACTGAAACAAACTGAGGCCAGAGAAGTCCAGTGAAATGGACCTTTTCAGGGGAAGGAGTTGTGAAATTTGTCGATTGTTGTGAATCCCATCTTTCGATTCACGATAAGTTTTATGGTTTCACCAGCTGTTAAGGGACAAGTACGACGTCTTCGATTGTTGTGATCTCACACCTATCGATTGTCCCCGAATTTTTAAGGTCCACCAGCTGTAAAATGACCAGTGCACGTGGCCATGGGGCCATTGTTTATTGTTTGAACTCGGGGAGTGACGACAGCCAGACGGGTCGCCATAATGGTAAAGGAGAGCCGGTGCCCCATTAACAATAGGCGGAGCCTATCTTAAAAGAATCATGTCGTCTTTTCTGGTGTTGAGAGAAGGGGATAATAGAAACAGGTGGCGTGATGGACAAGCGTGTCCAGATGTTGACAAGGAATTATGGCGCCTTGGGCCAGACGGCCCGGAGTGTTTTTGGCGTGTTATGCGCAAATAAGACGAGGGAGGCCAAGAGACTTTTGTGACCTGCCAATAAGAAGGGACGAGGGTGTGTTGTGAACACACCCCTGGTGTTTAAAAGGGTTCTTTTTCAGGAGAAACAGAGAAAAAGAGAGACGAGAGAGAGGAACCCGGCCTTGGATGGAGAAAGCATGAAAAAGAGCCCTGGTTGGAATGGACAGGAAGAGAGCGTGAAAGAAAAGGGTTTAGTCCGAGATTGGAATAGAAAGACGATGAACACCGGTGGCATTGAGAATAGAACATAGACTGACTGCAACGGCTTGGCATATGGACTGAATTCTATTGCTTAAGTAACAAATTGTTTAGCAAATAAACAATGCTTTTATTTTTATATTAGGCTGAAAAAAATTTATTGATGGTGAACTATACATGACGTTACAATTGTGAGAATAAGAATTGTAATTTCAACCTTTCTGGAGGTGCTCTTGTTAAAGAAGAGTGTGTAAAATGTTTATTTAGTATATAAAGTTTTTTCTCATAATCGTTCACAAATCACTGTCTATTATTAAAGCTGATAACACAAGAAAATATAATTAATGGTGACAAGAAATCGTTATTAGAATGTACCATTACCATCTGTCGCAAAATATTTTTATATGAATCGCATTTAAGATCAACACAATTGGTTTAGATTTAACTTTCCCTTAACCGTGTCCATATCAGGTATAATTGTAGATTTATAGATATTTAACACATTTGCTAACATGTGAAGCTTCCAAGACATATAAAAATAGTTGTAGAAATATCAAAGATTTTATATTGTCAATGGAATATCTTGATAGAATTATTGTTTATAAAGACACTGAAGAGATAAGTGTAATATATTTTTCAAAGCATAATTGCAAATTGAGTCCCCGAAACATTTCAACCATTTTATAAAACTTGTATGGAGTTCATTAAACCTCCAAGCGTTCCACACGGAAAATTCCGTCATTGTAAAGATGCTTCGAAAATGCACCGCACGTATAAGTTTGTCTTCAAGTAACATTCTCAAAAGCGGTTGAACCGTACTTTTCTGAAATCCTTTACCCCTTTTAAAGGTTTAACATCTTGAAAGATAATTAGGGACGGTGGAAGCCACACAGCAGGACACTGATAGGAAATTTTGTGGCTCGCCGGGATCCCCGTGTTTTGACCCTGGAGCAATCGTAAAAAAGCGGGGAAGAATTTCTTTAGACCCCAGGAAGTGTTTGTTAGTTAGCTTGTATTTTAAAAGTTTTGAAAAGTCCCAAAGCATAAGTAAAATACGTAACAATTCCGTTATGGTTTGATATTAATTTGAAACTGTAACAAGTTGGGGCGTGTCAGGGCAATCTGCCATTTTATATAGATATTTTATTAGACAAATTGCCTTTTTAACTATATTCTTTCGCTTCATTTTTCTTACCTTAATCAATGCTTTTAGTTTTTGAAACATGATTATTTCATTATATGATGCCTCCCCCAAAAATTAATAAAACACCAAACACTTTAAAATTTGAAACCTCTTAAACATTCCAACCACTAAAAATGAATAAATTTAAACTTCATCAAATAATTTGAAACATTTTCTTGCACTTTGATAAAAATAATAACGAGAAAAAAACTAATTAAAATCTATTAGTCTTTTTTAGATTTCTAAGGCCATGTGTTCAGGGAAATTTACGTACAGTGCCTAGTTATATATTGTTAAAATACACTGAATTATAGTTGAATTTTAAGTGTTTGAACTTCAGTTTACATCAAAGACAACATGAATGAAGATTTTCCCACATTTTTTTATAACTTGAATGTTTGAATAAATGGTAATCAAAAATATACGGAAACATTTACAGTAGACATTTATGCATATAAATAAACATAAAGATCAATTTTAAATTCAAGCTATTCAAAAACATTCGAATTCTTATTCAAAAATATCAATTTATGCAAAAATACCTCAACATTTATCTTTTTTAAAGGCTAACTGAATAAGTAATTAAAATATTGATTTTTTTTTTGAAATCTCGACCGTATAAAGCAAGAAATTTTATGTTAGAAATTCCATTTGAAATTTCGAAAAAATGCATCGCGCAGTTAAAAATTATTTACCATAAGTTCTAGCAATTCTTTGAGAATAATATAAATTTCAAATTTTATTATATAGCTTATTTAATACTTTTTAATATATTTCGAAAACTTCATACAATTCGGTTAAAAACTGCATGTTAAGAGCAAAAATTTACTAAAAAAATTGATGAATATACAATTACAAAAAATTCTTACATAGAAGCAAAATTTTGAAGCTAAAGCGTAGGAATGAAAAATTATGAATATATCTGAAGTAGTTTTCGAAATATTTATTTTAAAGTTCAGAAAATTTGTGTGCGCTATGTTATACTTAATATTAATTAAATGGTTAAAAAAATATGTTAATAATAGTCATGTAATCGTTTGACGACGCGTTCATATACTAATAAAAATTATAATAATCATCGATGCGAATGTGAAGAATTTTATGTAATTTTAAATTCAGACATTAAGATATTGATGTAGAAAATATAAAACGACCATCTAAAATACATGAAAAATGCAGTTTGTTATAAAATGATCTTGACAAACAAAATACGCCATTTTCACTTACTACGGCAGAGCCGGCTTAGTCAGGGGTGATCTGGGAAAACAGAGAGGGACCCGTGGTTTTGATGGATGCCGCTCTAGCTTTTAAAGTTCTCAGGGAAAAAATATATAAATTACAAATGCAAAAATAAGTCTTGTAATTTTCCATAGATTTTTTTAACAACGAATTGTGGAATTGGCTTCCAATACATTGTTGTGTTTGACAATATCTTAGGTAAAAAACCCTACTTTAGATAGATTTGTACAACTTTTTCTTAAGCGTATTCTTTTTAAAATTAATTCGTGCAGCCAAAATACACCTTATGCACTCTTAAAAATTTATGTAAACTATAACGGTTAATTTTAATTTATGCAACTTGTGAAATGTTGTTAAGTAACATTTCCTTCTAAACAGTTTACATGAAAAAAAAAGTTTGGACTCCCTCATTCATTAGGGAATTATATAAGATTATAACATTAAATTTTATTTTTCACCGAATAGGATCGAGTGGTAGTGTATAGTGCTTCCACACCACAGGTCTGGGGTTCTATTAACGGGCTGGGCTAGGTCGACTCTGCCTTTCATCTCCTCTACATTGGGTCGATAAATGAGTACCAAGCTTGCTTGGAGTCTTAAATACCGAAGGTCTCTCTTCAGACAGACCACCAAATGGTGACATCTGTTCATGCACCTGAGCGCCCAATGGTCACGTATATTGGGATGGGCATAGTAGTTCCTGGCCCTCATGGATTGTTGTGCCACTGAGTTTGAGTTTTAAGTTTGAGGATTGCCTCACTTTGGGGATACCACTTAGATAAACATGTATTTCCACTCATTTTCAATTAAACATTTTTCTTTCAATTACGTTTATTTGAGAAGGAACTCTGATTTTTCACATGTATTTGCTTAATAACATGTATATTTGTGTATTATATTAAAATTTTGATCCATCCAAAATTACATGTTTTTTGCTCCTTTAAAAGCTTTTAGGATTTTAGAACTGTTCTTACAATCCATATACGTTTTATAGTAGTATATTTAAAAATTATAAAGACATTTTTATAACTGTGTGAGATTTTATGTCTCGTTTATAAATATAAAAAATTGCTTTCAGCTGCAGTTTTTAAAATGTACTGAAATAAGTAGAGGAATAGGATATTTACTTATTATGAATATTTTTGACTGTAGTAAGATGTATTTATAATTCAGTTTCGTTTCTTTACAGTTTGAATAGAAATTGTAAGCCATTTTGGGAATAGTTTGATATTGAATATAAACTCATAGACTGTTTAATAGTGAAGTGTTTTATTTTGATACCAGCAGACATTAAAAAAAGGCTCATTTGCAGTTGTATGATCAGCTTCAATGATATTTAAATTTTCAAAAAGAGTCTACACGTACGAAAACATTCTTTCGAAACCCCACACTACATCTCATACTATGTCTTCCCTACAGCAGGAAATATTTGTGTATACTCAAAAAATTTAATACAGGATACATTTCCTCATGTTAAAATTGTTTTTAAAATTTGGTATGGATACAATGTGGAATTGTCGGTTAACTTCACTGAACAAAATTGTTTTAAGTGTACTGTTTTGAAAGACAAAATTAATTAGGGAGAACATTTCTCACAATAGAATTTGTAATGACTGAATTGTGTGAAAATGTAGTTATCGATGTGTGACGTTTTTCCTTGTAATAAAAGAAAGAGAAAGATAAAAAATTAAACTTGAGTAGAAAATGGTTAGAAGTACTGTCACTTGCATTTAAAAAAGTATACCCCCTTTAAAATTAAAAATTATTGACTAAATGTGTGTTATGTCCATCACAAATGCCGATGTAGAAAAGAAATTTTTAATTAATACAAGAAGTTTGAAAAGAAGAGCACTAGGAATGAAAATTTAGATTTTTTCCGAAAAATATTCAGTTAACATAAAAATATCATTTATATGATATTAATTAAAATAAATTAAAAATATTGAAATCCTTTTTTATGTTATTTTAAATAAAAAGTATAACTGAATAGAGAAAGATCGGTTTTATTTCATAAATATAATCATCGTATGTATATCACCGTATGCACCATTTATTGTGCACCATTATAAACCATGTCATTATTCCCCTCCACCACTAAAGAGAACAAAAATAAAAGCTCCTTTTTCCCCGGACATCGTAAGAGAGATCCGATGACAGAACACCCCGAACCAACTCCTTTTCCTTCACTGTGAATCGCATAGAAGACGCAAACTGAACTCGAGGCCTGCCATTTCTTAAGCGCTAACGAAAAGAGAGAAATTTTAAGAAAAAAGGGGATGTTATTTGAGCCTCATGCCCGGTCATAGAGCAATGGAATGTGCGGAAAGAGAGTCATGTCCTATTTGTAATGGCTCCCACCATTTCACAATATGTTTTCGAAATCGGCATGGGGACGATTGCTCTCCAAAAAGTGACACAAATAATATACTTTCAGCAGTATTTAAAACAGAAGTAAATAGTGTATTATTACAAATATGTGCTGAGTTAATAGATGACAAAAATGAACAAGAAGTTGTTGGATTATTCTTATTCTTAGATAATGGTTCACAAGGAAGGTTCGTTTTACAGAGTACTTCTGAGAAATTTAACTTTCCAATTCTTAGAAAAGAAAACCTCTCCATTTGCACATTTGGTGCTAAAGAAACTGAAATAAAAACCTTAAATATAGTTAAAGTAAAATTGAAAAACAGGGATGATCCAAATTTGTACATTGCAATCGAAGCGGTCAAGACAGAACATATTTCGATAGCACATTTACCAACCCCTGATAAAAAGTTTAGATATTTATAAAATGTACAATTAGCTGATTCTTATGAATTTAACAATAAAGAAATATCAATTCATATTGGCGCGGACTATTATTATCAAGTAGTTACAGGTAGAATTACACGTCTAAACAAAAGTCTTGTAGCAATAGATACATTATTTGGGCCAGATCGGGAGGAACTTTTAACAATGAGTGTTATTGTTAATTAATCCAATATTTCAAAAATCGTAGCGAATTTTGGGATTTAGAGAATTTAGGAATAGAGAAGCAGAGCTGACATTCTGAAGCACTATTTGTTTATTGCATATCTTAGTAAAATATTTATTTACTTTAAAAATTATAGTGAGAAATTTTTGTATTTAACAATACTTGTCCGCACTCTAAAATGTTGCCACCCTGCTAAATGCGACCCTGTGTGTATGTACATAATGGATATAAATATTCTCTCTTAAATATTATAGATGGAAAATTTATATGGATTAGCAATTTTTTATTAAGGAATATAAATTTTTTTAGTATGTAATTTTATGTCCAAATTTATATTAAAATTATAAAAGTATAGAAGACTTTTTAAAAAATAATTAAAAACTTTTAAAATTATTTTTCCTTAATTGATTTCGTTAAAATATAAAAGTTTTATGGCCTTAAAATAATAGATTTTTTCTGAATGATCTTTTGGATTAGTTAGTTCGAATAGGAAAAATGGACCGTTAAGGTTCATTGGTTTCACTGTGAAACAGTAAATTTCTCGAAATTGAAAAATGCTAAATTCTTTTCTTTGTGTATTTATATTCGTCATCATGTCTAATGGTGATATTTAAAATTATTTTGTTAAATTTTCAAAGGGAATATGTAGTGAACTTTAACCGCTTGCCTGATTATCCCGAGTTATCTAGAGTTAGTATTTATTACAGCTAATTATTATCCCAAACAGAATTTGTCAGTACGATGTGTTTTATCACGGTTTTACTCGGCCTGAAAGAAATGAAAGGAAACGTTCAGCTTTGGTTGGCAGTTTGGACAATTTTTATCCCGCCCGGTTTGGCTGATACGTTGGTTAAAAGGAAAATTGATGTGAGTGGAACATTTCGATTGAATAGAAAAGATTTATCTCGAGATCTAAAGACAAAGAAATTTTTTAAAAAAGGAGAAAATATTGGGTATTAGAGAGGGAAAGTAACTGTAATGACATGGAAAGATAAGAAGGATGTTAGTCTAATTTCCACATACATACAATCGAAATGATGGATGTAACAAATGAAAACGGGGAGAGACGAAGTCGAGGCCTAAATGTGTAGTTGACTTCTATGACCAAATGGGTGGTGTAGATAAAGTTGACCAGCATTTAGCTCCTTATTTTACATCCAGGAAAAGAGAGGAAAATACTAAGATTTTCTTCCATTTATTAGATTTGGCCTTGTGAAATTCCTTCATTTTGTACTGTAAATCAAGAGGTTCATGATCACCTAAACAATTTAGAATGAAACTGACTGAAAAACTAATCTCAGAAAATCATCGTGACGAGTTTTCTGCCACATCAGGAAAACCCAGCATTAGTCCTTTACCACTCAGGTTAACCTCAATTCATTTTCTAGATGTTATTCCTGCATCTGAAAAAAAATCAAATCCAACGAGACAGTGTTCACGCGACTGTGCTCCCGTAATAGAGATTTCAGAAATAAGCCAGTAAGAAACGAGACCAGATACCAGTTTACAGAATGTCAGGTACCACTTTGTGCTGTCCCTTGTTTCAAAAGCTATCATATTAAGACTAATATTTAACTTTTTTTCCATTTGCCAAAGATAACTCGGGATAGTAAACTAGTATTAAAACTAAATGCTTTTACGCCTGTAAAAAATTAAAAACTCAACTTAAAATCTACATATTTTGTTTTGTTTCATTCCATTGTATTTAATTATAAAATAAAAAAATGTGATGATTTTTTTTGCAATTTTTTCAAAAAAATGTGTAAGGGAAGCGGTTAAAGGGTTAAGGAGAAGGAGAGATTTATGTATATATATGTAATTGATCTACATTAGAGGATTGAATATTATCGTTGACTCAAAAGTAATTTTTCTCCCCAACTTCAGAATTTATTAAGGTATCCGACTACGTTCCGAACCGTGATTTTGAAAAAGCGTATAAATGGATAATATATATGATATTTAGGGTCACTAAGATTAGAAAATGCATGTAAAATTTCTTCAAGCATAGTATTACAATAAAAAATTATTTAAATACAATATTTTGACAAAAAATGAACATAGAATGACCAATTTTTAAAATATTTTCCTTTTGTGAAAAATGCTTCTATTATAATAATATTTTGCCTGTATATAGCTCGGACCTTTGTACAGAGACTCAACTAAAATTTTTGAAATATATAACTTAGAAGTGGGTTTATCCATGTCTTACGACAACAGAGGGCAGACATTTTAAGAAAAAAACGTTGACAATTATTTAAAATGGTTGTCACTCTTAAAATAATGTAAATTTTTCAAAAATCGTAGTTGAGCCTCGGTACAGAGGTCTGTGCTATATACAGGCAAATTATTATTATAATAGAAGTATTTTTCACAAAAGGAGAACATTTTGAAGAAAGGTTATTCTAAATTAATTTTTTGCCGAAATATTGTATTTAAATAATTTTTTTGTCAAAATGTCTTTAAAACAATTTTATGCATGTATTCTAATCTAAGTTACACTAAATATCATGAAAATTAACCATTTATGCGCCGTTTTAAAATCATGGTTCCGAACGTAACCGGGTACCTTAAAATGAACGCGGAAGAATTAAAAAATAAAAGTCAGGGCCGTTTTGAACCTCCCCGGCACCCTAGGCACTTCAAATTGTTGCGACCCTTCCCACTCTTTTCAGAGCATCCCCTTCCCCTTCTACAGCTCTTCTTGGTATTTTTTCAACCTTCACATACATTTGGAACTGTTGACACTCTTGCACAAATTGTTCTTCATCGATGTCTTTGGCGTAGTTTTGATTCAAGTATTTCGCCTGTTTTGTCACTTTTTCATGACGATTTCTGAATATCTCGAATCTTGTGTTGAGAACTTCGTAGTCATGCCTTCTTTTGTTTCATTGCGTTACAAGATTATAAATAATTGGTCAGAAAACTCCAGCTCGAAATATTTTTCTTCGAGACATTCTCTCAAAATCTGGGTCTCTTTTCTCATCTGAAAAAAATTTCCTTTCTCTGATTCTTTCATAATTGGGCTCAGGCACGTTGGTTAGTTGCAATGTTCTTGCCTCGCAATCATCAAAGTTGATATTTTTTCAGATAAAAACAAAGATAACGTCTGTATCTGAGGGAAGAAGAGTTGAAACGTAATAATTAAATTAAACAGGAATTTCAATATGATGCACGGAGAAAAAAGACGTACTCAAAAATGAACACAAAGACATACTCATTTTGAAGTGAGAATATTTGTATCAGGTTTGATCACATGGCTTTATCGAATATAAAATCTTGTATGTACTCAAAATCCGAAAAAGGTTAATTAACACTCTCAAACAAATTAAAAAAGATATTCAGGATTACAAAAGTTCTTTTAATATACCTGCTACACATATTTTAAAAATTGGGGTTCAACAACAAATTTAGTTCTCATAAATCTTCAAAACTATTTTTCGTATCTACCACGCTACCCGCGGAAGAACACATGAGTACTAGATTGTTTTGATTTTTGAGTTAAATGTTCTCATTCGTATTTCTAAAGTAACTGCCTTTGAACCAAAAATTTAATGGGATAAATATTTACCTTAATTTGGCGGATTAGTCTTATAAATGTAATGTAATTTACTTGATTCATAATAAGTCATATTGTTTAAATTGTTCAGGCAAATATTTGTGTTGCTTTGGAATAAGTTGAAGGTGACCAGTTTTTTTTACAATGAAAAGGACAAAAATTTAAGAAAATGTTAGAACGTAAATATATGAAACATTTTATTAATTCAAACAAAAATATTTTTTTTTTCGTTTTTCAATATATTATTTTCTAATTTATCGGAAATTTTGGAGCAAAAATTGTCTTTCATCTTTACTGTAAGTACTACAGCAAAAAAATATCAACATTCAATTTTGATTTCTGACTTGTCCATAAATTACGAACTGAAAAGATTCAACTGGTGCATTAGTTCCAGGGCAGCACAATGTAAATTAAAAAAGAATAACTAAATTTTCTTATGTGATGTGCTTATTTTTAAAATGGTTAAGTATTTCAATCCATCTTATCAATTTCAGCATGTTGATTTTCCAATTGTTACAATTTTATTATAATTTAAATATACATTCAGTCTGCAAACTGACCATTGTCAATGATTTTAATATCAGGCATTTCTTAGGATAAAAAAAATCAACACAGTTTTCTATATCTGCCCAATTTACTTGCGATAAAGTCAAAAACACCATTGAAAACTGTTATTTCCTGTGATATTTGTTTCAGACTATTCCTCGGCATATTGGAAGCATGTTTGGTTCATCTCTGAATACAGAGATTAGCAGATCTGTTTTAAAATATTGAAAAAAGGAGGACACTTTTGGAGGAAGGACAGGACCTATAAAAGGAGAATGGTTGATCATCTTAATATATATAATTTTAGCTTTACTTTCATATTAAACTCTAAAATGCCTTGCATGGTTTGAAAAAGGCAAGTTTACAAAATAAATTTTCGTTTTCAATTAGTAATCTTTTTAGACCCTTTTATAAGCTTCACCTGTATGTAACGGAATCTTTGAACTATATTTTTACCCACTCTAAAAGGTCTGATTAATTCGAAATTTTGCACACTTTTCAAGAATTGATGACAATACAATAATTTTGTTCCATTGTCCTGAAAAGAATCATGACGGATAACAATTTCCAGATTTGGTGACTAAAAGATTAAGTTACAACTCTAAAGCGAAAACACTCATGTCAGTAATTTCTTCTTATTATATAAACAATTGCCCACTTTCTTTGAAAATGGAAATAAATAAACGATAGTTTAAAAAATTAAAAAAGCATGCTTTTATTGTAGATCGAACTAAAAAATGAAAAATAAATTATATTTTTAAAAAAACCAAAAAACACGCTTTTATAGTTAATCAAACTAAAAAGTAAAAAATAATTTATAATGTAAGAATAAAATGATTAACGAGAAAAAATATATTAATGTCATTGTGATAAAAGCGTGGGGTGCTTTGTTCTTTATTTTTACACTTACTCGGCATTTCGGAATAGAACTAGTACGAAATTATAACAATTGATATTGAGCACCCCACATTTTTATCACAATGACATAAATTTTCTCGCTAATCATTTTATTCTTTTATTAAGAATTATTTTTTCCTTTTTAGTTCGATTAACTATAAAAGTGTGTTTTTTAGTTTTTTTAAACTATAATTTTTGGGAGACTAATTCCTTGTAAATTTTAAAGAACTTTTTTAGCTTATTAGTAAATTTATGGAAAATGTGTTAAAAGTTCTCATAAAAAAATTATTTAAAGGAGCTTCAACAATTTCAATATACTTTATGATTCCTTTCACTCTCATTTTCGAATATTGAAAGAATCAAAATTTATTGAACAGAAATTACAGAATGAGCAAAATTAGTTAGTAAAATTGAATGTGTAATCTATATTTCGAGAATGCTTTTTATTTTTGGACATTACATATAAATATTAAATGTTCTTGATAACTAATATTTAACGAATATTTTGTCTTATTAATAATTGATCTACATTGTTTAAATTAGATTTATCAGTTCTTACATATTATCACAACCTTTTGGCGACGTATGAAATGAAGCATATGATTGCCAATTCAGCGCACATGACACATGCGAAATGGGTATTGCCAACAATTATTGCCATATATGTAAGTACTAATTTATCTTATAACCCTGCATCACTTACGCGAAAAAAATGGCCTAAAGTTCTTGCGCAGGGTATCTCACACCCCCAAGGATATTTACGTTCTGATTATACCGTAAAATTTGTATAAAAAAGAAAGAAAAGTAGGAAATACACAGTATGTTTATTACATTTTTCACTCTTAAATTTAGTTTTTCTGTTCTTTTTATAAAGGCATTCAGTACATTGTTATACACTCCTTTAGTCTAGTCGTGAGTGAGTGCAATGTTTTCACTGGATCTAAATTTTTTTTAAAAAATTTTTATCTTATTAAAACTAAACATATAGGAGTAAATTTTGTTTTTTAAATTAAACAAATTTGGAATTTCTTTTTTATTTTCTCTTATTGTTCCTGCAATATTTTTTTTCCTTCAAAAGTTCATCTGAAAGTGGATAAAATGTGTACCAGTTATCTCCTTTAAAATTACGTTCTTCCCAAATGCTTTTGTTTCTCTCTATATTAAACATTTATTTTCAACAGTGTCTCCCTCTTCTAAACTGGAATCGATTTCAGTAGAGGAATCATACTTGCTGTTATACATTTCATCATTTGATTCTTCCTCAAAACTGTGAAAAGATCACTCGGATGCACTCGTAAAAGATCAGCAGTAAAAAAGTAAATTACGAGAGATAATTACGAGAAAATTAATGTCATTGCGGTAAAAGGGTGGGGGTCCCTTGTGCTACATTTTTACACTAACTCTGTATTACAGAATAGAACTATTAAGAAATTATAAGAAATGATATCAAGCATCCCACGCTTTTAAACGCAGTTATTATTTTTCCATTTTCCCCACATTCCAATTACCATAGTTTTTCTATTTTTTCTGGCATTTCTAAATACCTTGTGTTCTGTTTTTTTAAATCTTGGCACTCATATTTTTCTAACTGGTTTTCTACAAAAAAGTACTTGCATTTTTGTTTCATAATGTAATTCCTCTATTGTCAGGAATAAGCCATTCTTTTAAACTATTTTCATGTTGAGTTCTTAGTGCGAGACCATCATCTTAGATTGAAAACTATTGGATACCAAAATATCTTATTAGCAGCAATTTCAAAACTATGCCTAAAAGATATTTGGTGTGTAGTGTACTGACATATAAACTGGTGTGCAAAAATTAAGGACGAAGTCGAAACATTAGCATATCAGCTGAACGAAGAGGCAGAGCGGACAGAAAGACCAATCAGGAGATTAAGTAAGGTGATGTACGGTAGCACATGCGCAGATATGCAGGTAGACGTAATGGGGGAGTGTCTGAGTCGTATAAAGCATGTTGTCGGTGTAAGATCAGTATTTCTGGCAAAGAGATTGCACGCCGTATAGCAGTTAAAATCACACCGAGTTGCTGCCTCAGCGAGAAATGGCGAATAATCAATCTGTTAGACGACATCTGGATGCTTTTACCCGAGGTCGAATCATTGGGAAGTTGAAGGAAGGCCGCAGTGTGACAAGTGTGGCTGCAGAGTTTGGAATTGCTCACAGCATCGTTTCACGACTTTGGAGACAATTTTAAACTACAGCAACAGCTATCCGGGGGTTCAGTAGTGGTCGTCCTTGAGGAACCACACCCGCAGATGACCGGTACATTGTCTTACAGGCCAGAAGAAACAGGTGGCAGACAGCGGGAGAAATCGCTAGACACACGACACAGGTGACTGGACGACCGATATCGCGTTTTACCGTGGCCAGAAGACTGCACGGTGGTGGACTGTTTGCACGACGCCCTGTACGGTGTGTACCTTTAACGCCTGCCCATCGGAGAAGGCGTTCTCTGTGGTGCCGGGAACACCGGAATTGGAGAGATAATAAATGGGGAAGAGTACTCTTTACAGATGAGAGCAGATTCAGTTTGAGTAGCGATTCTCATCGCATAATCATCTGGAGAGAGCGGGGAAGCCGCAATCTTCCCTCGAACATCATTGAAAGGGACAGGTATGGAGGTCGCGGTGTTCTCGTTTGTGGAGGCATCATGCTTGGTAGTCGTACAGACTTTCACATCTTCGACGCAAGTTCAGTCAACGGGACCCGTTATTGTAACGAGATTCTTCTTCCATATGTGCGTTTTTTTTAAGCGCTATGGGTCTGCAGTTCCTTTTCATGGACGACAATGCACCATGTCATCGCACAGTAGCTGCCGAACAGCTCTTAGAGAGTGAGGATATTGAACGTATGGATTGGCCGGCACGATCTCCGGATCTCAATCCCATCGAGCATGTATGGGATTTTCTAGGCAGACGCTTGGCAGCTCGTACCTTACCACCAGTAACGATTCGGGAGCTTCGATTGGCGCTGCAAGACGAATGGGCAGCAATGCCTCAACAACTCATTGACACCCTCATTCTCAGCATAGGCAGACGCTGTGAAACCTGCCTAGCAGTCAGGGGAGATCATATCCCCTACTAAAGACCGGATGTTTCTTGCTGGACACCCATCACAGGGATGTTTCGGCCTTCAGTCGCATTGCGCTCCATGCTACTTTTTCAATCAAGCTTCTTTTTATCCCTCTGATTTCTCTTTTAGTAAGTGTTGCTTACATATTACACATGTCCTTACGTATTGGGGATCTTACGGTATTAAATGTGTTGATTTGGAAAGCTTTTGTGCAAAGTTATATTGAAAAAACCGTCTCATCCTTAATTTTTGCACACCAGTGTATATATTGTTCCAATGTGTGGTATTTTTGAACAGTAGTTTTTATACATGTGAACTTCAAAAAAATACATGCCTTCATGTGTAATATTTAGAAAATCATACTTTTTCAACCTTTTATCTTGTTTCTAGATTGTGAATGCTTTATTCTTCATTTGCATTAATTTGATTTCTACTAGTAAGCAAATAATTCAATATATATTACATTAATACAATGGAGTTGACTATAGTATCGATTATATAGTGTTTATAAAAAAAAATCAATAAAAAATAACTTATTGAGGAAGGTATGTTGTTTCATAAATCTCTCTTATATTCTTTTTTTGAATGTATGATATGTATTTGTCCAATTTCCAAAATAAATATTTCCAAAATATGATTTTGGTTTGTTTTATTTTTCTTGTTTACAGTGAATTATTGAGGAAAAAAAGGGCATTAAAATAAAATGCTGTATATTGGATTACAGTTCTACTGTTTTATTTGTTTTTACATTCTTGTAAGGACTGAAATTTTAAAGTATTTTAATTTTTGATTAAAAAAAACATAAACTTAAAAATTATAATTTTTTTTCTTTGGTGATAGGAGAGTATAATATCAGTTGATATGAATAAAAAACTAGCTTAATTTGTAATATATATTGCAATGGATTCTTCTGTATTTCGATCTAGATGAATGTGTTTCTATTTAAACAAAACAATTCATAAAAAAGTACTTACACACCTGGGCCTAATGAGTGTTATTTTAGTCAAAAGGCTTTTTCTTCATTACATAATATGTAAAAAACAATTTCTTTCTTTGTTTTGAAATTTTTACTATATAAAATCTGTTATGTTTAAAATCCTAATGTTTCCAAGATATTTCTAATAACTTATTATTGAAAGACTGAATTTAAATAAAAGTTAATTTTCTGCTTGTATAGGATTCTAAATGAACAATATAATTCTTTTAAAAACATAAATATAATTTTTAATAAACCAAATTGCATTTGGAACTAGTTCAAATGCTTACAAATTTATTTAACTATTTCATCGAATCTATTTTTTGTTATTTTCAAAGATTTAAATCTGATGTATAAGTTCAATGACATAAAGTTTTTAATCAAATAATAGTTGTATTTTTTTTTCTTAAAGTAAAATTTTTGTTGGTATTGGCGACAGTATATAAAATTAAGTACATGGTTGCTAATTCAACGCGTACGAGGCATGGCGAATTATTTTGAACGTTTTCACTTTTGCGATGATACTAAAGTACCTTTTTGTAACACAATAAATGCAAAAAGAATTTAGATTTTTGAAGTTAAGTGGTAAAAACTTCATAACATGTAAATTAAATAATATATAAGAAGGAAAAAAAATGAAATTTACAACTTTAGTATTACATATTTAGATCCTTTTAAATTTGATTTGATGTATATTTTTGTGTTAAAAATTCGTATTGGATACTACAGTATCGAAAATAAATTACATACAAACTCATATTTGACCCATAAATACTCATAAATGAGTGCATTACACAATCATTTAGCTGTTATATTCTCAAATTTGATCCAGTAAGAGGTTCAAAAATGAGTATGTGATGTTTACAATTTTGAGTACGTAGTCGTTGCCAAAGATGAGAATGGGCTATTCTCAAATTTGAGTATGTTTGCATCGGAGCTATTTTGAGTACGTGACGTATTCAAAAGTGAGTATTTTGTACTCCGTTATGAATACCGGTTTTTCCCAGTGTGTCCCTTTCTTTAAAAAATGTGTATCATAAAAGTAATATGTGTTTTAAAGCTTTAGGGACATGCTTAGAAATGAAATTTCAGTTTTTTTATTAGATACATTTTTGTGGATAAACTCCATCTAAAGTATTCAAAATTGGAAAGGATATAAAATTACGTTAGGAAAATTTTTTAAAAAATTCTTACCGCTTCCTCTTAAAAATTACAACATATGCTATGTATTTTCAATGACTTAAATTAATATAAATTTAGAAAGGCTCTTGGTAATTTGTAAATAATTGGCCGTATGATTTTTAACACAGAGAAATGAATCCCTTTTATTTAAAATAATTTACTGTAAAGAAACAACTGTTTGAAATTCTAGCGTCTATTTTCGCTAAGGTAAAAAATATTTCGATAAACCTTTTCGCTGATTTTATACGCATTTAAAGTATTTATTTTTAATGCGGCATTTAATGTACTGTAAAATCCGGCGTATAACGCGCACCTGTACTTTCAAGCTGCTATTTTTAATTTTTAGATGTATTCGCCGTATAACGCGCACCCCCGTTATTTACGAAGAAACCTGAAATGCAAATATGCAATGCTCTTGTGTTTTGAAGTCATTTTTTTAGGTACTTCATTTTATTTATTTATTTTTACTATTGAGGTGCATGCTATTTTTTTCTAAGCTTTAGAAAAAAATGGCATACTTCTAGAACTACATCCCTTTTAATAAAGAAAGAACGTCATTTCTTCTAGATCAATATTATTCGGATATATGTAGAAGTCTAATTTTTCCTATGCTCGTCCTTTTTATTTTTAAATCTATCCTTTTTATACGCGGCGTATAATGCGCACCCGTAAATTTCGATATAATTTTCTGTATTAAAATTGCGCATTATACGCCGGATTTTAAGGTAATTATTTTAGAAAAGGAAACCATAAGAGAGTATCCTATGCAGTGGCGTAACGTACACCTCCGCAACCTCCACACTTTGGGGGGCAAGGCATCTAGGGACCCAAAGCTAGACTGACGCCATTAACGTAAAATTTCACAAAATTAGCTTTACATTTTTTTTAATCCAATTTTTAAGCGATTTTCAAATTTGTGATCTAACACATTCAAAATCAAAACTTTGATCGCTTATTAGATATCTTAGATCCAGTAACCAGATCAAAAAACATTTTAATTTGCTGTAAACCCGCGACGAAAGAGGTACTTTTCTTTAGTGGGTTTTCTTTTCAAACCTAAATTACTAACAGATAAAAAGAAAGTCAGACGTAGAATCGGATAAAATGCTAGAAAGGTAAAAAAATTCACCACTGCTTTTTTTAGTATACTTCATGTTTACGGTAGGGAGAAAAAAAGACATGTTATTTTTTACTGATGTAACAAAGTAACTTATTGGCGTCTTTAGCTCCCCCCCCCACATGTATTTCATTTTCATTTAGCGAACTCGTAAATAATGTACATCTGTTATGCTTTTTTCATGAAAAATAGTATTGCGGTACTTGAAACCGCTTAGAGAGCATTTTAAATGATAACATGGTCTAGATTTATGATTTAGAAACCCATATGCCCGCAGAAATTTCCGTAGATTTATGAGTATTCAATCAAATAAAGCATAATGTGAGAAATGTTTCACAAAATGTTTTTTAGAACATATATATTTTTATATTCAATGAACTTCAATATAGGGAGTGTTCCTTTGCTGTTAAAACATTTTGATCTCACTTTTCTCTCTTGTAATATTAGAACTGTTTTTTGTAAACGGAATTAATTATTCTGGTTCTTATATTGTTATTTTGTTCATAAGACAAGAAGAAACGCGGCTCTAAAATGACTGGTTGTCAAAAACGAAAAATTCGAAAGGAAAAGGAGTGTAATAATAATAGCAAATATGCAAAATTGGATAATTTTTTAATACTCGCAAGTTCATCATCTTGTGCAAGTGCTAGTAGTAGTAATGCCAGGGAATTTGATGAAGAAGATCAAGCTCATCCCGGGATTCATATACGAAGAATTTGGTAAGTGATACCTTCTTTCAATCATAAGGATCTGAAATCGAAAATATTACTTTACAGTGTTTGACTTTTTCTTAGTGTATCGTTTTTATTTATGTTACCAGGTTATCAGTCGACTGTTGTTAGATTTCCCATTTTTTAAATACTATAAATACTCTCTAATGTTAAGCGTTATTAACTTTGTTTACTCAGACACAGGTTGATTTTATATTCAGTTATCAGTTTAATATTTAAATATTTTTACGTGATGTGTAAAGGTACATTATGCTATGGTTTTGCAATTCTTTGTATATATATATATATATATATATATATATATATATATATATATATATATATATATATATTGTATATATATATAAATATATATCCGGCTTGGGGGCCAAGATATGACCTTGCGGGGGGGAGCCCAATTATTTTCCGTTACGTCACTGATCCTATGGTTTCTCATGGAACGAGAATTCTTACATTTTAAATTTTTATCTGTCTTTTATAAAAAAGCATCGTAAATTAGGAATAGCTTGTAGAGAATTTATGCTTTTTATTCCATTTACAATTAAAAACTCTAACACAGGCAGTATGTAATTAAATTTTTGTCTTGTTCAAACTCAAATTTCATTTGGTACCAAAAAAAAAATGCATCCCTTACTCAAATATACATTTAGCAGTAATGTGTAATGAAATCCTCTTTTTCATTATTTCATTTGGCATAAATTTGGTAACGAATTTAGTCGAGTTTACACATTATATGCATAGATATATGCATAGATATATGTAGTATACTTTGAAAATGTTGAAATTTGAAAATGAGTTTAATTTATAATCTGATTTAGATTTTATATAAGTATGAGAATTAAAAAGTATTGTTTCAAGTTAATTTTGGAAGTCTGCTCCTTTATTTTTTACACATAGAAAGTTTAATACTTAGTCAAAAAATATTAAGCTTTTAAAAATTTTCCGTTTCTATTAAACAAAAATATTAGAGAAACTCGATTCATTGTCAGAGTGAAAACCATAGCTTCCGGTCAATCTATCATTCAACTCTTGTATTCTTATGAATATATAAACATATTGAATTGTTTGTTAATAAAACAAGTACTTATGATTACGGGGTGATTAAACTATAATTTGATGACACACAGAATGAGCTAAACAAATAACCAATTAAATAAAAATCTAATTAATGAATATATTCATTAGCACAATAAATCTAAAATTATAATGAAGCATTGTATTTTGTAGTACAGAAAATTTAATACAAAAATAAGCATTTCATATCACTTCAATAAATGCTTTTTGTTCTGTATCAAATTACTTACCCTTTCGAGTTACGGTACATATAATTACATTTTTGAAAGATCAACTCTAAATGCACTTCTTGGTTTTATTTGAAATACTTATTCGTAACATCTTCTATATAATCTATGAAGAAGGAGCTGCTTGCTTTTGGAATTTCTGTGCCATAAGTAATTGTATTATTAAAACTAATCCTATATCTTTTCGTTAAAAACCCAGAGCTTCGAAAAACAATCATAAACAAGAATGTGAACGCTTTTCTGCTCATAATCGTATTACTTCCATATTGCAATTACATAATTCCAATTTTTTATTAAAAAAAAAGTGTTGAACAAATCAGTTATTTAAAACAAATTTTTAGCATGTATTAAAATGCAATTTCGAAAGATGGTTATATTATGTTTTTTTTAATTCATCCAAAATGCTTTCGAATAGAAACCAGATTAAACAGTGCGATTAGGTAGGGAGAAAATGAAATGTTTGGCATTGTATTCAAAGCAACGATATTGGCGAGAAAATTGCTTGCCTCTGTAACCCTGCAGAATGAAATGCTCCTGTTTCCTCTCCTCTTCTAAAAACAGTGCTCTGTATTTAACGACTTTCAAAAAGAAGTATGTAGTCTATATATAGCTCCATATGGTGGTCGGTTGAAAGGTTGAAGGTGGTGTATTCATTTCCTCAAGTCTTAACAGGTTGTATCATTCTTTTTTTATTTTTGGTTCCCCCTTTTCAGAGCAAGAGGGTTTTTTTCCCTACTTTTGGTTCTGTTTTTTTGGTAATTTTCCAATTTCTATTATTCTCTGGTTTTTTGATTTGAAAAAAGATTCAAGCTGAGTCACTCTAGATTAATCGTCTCTGATGTTGAACAACCCTTAATCGATAATAGTTTAACAATGGAAACAGGATTTTCGAAATTTTTCAGATCTTCTCTGAGGGACGCGGAAATTATTCTACGAGCTGGACAAAGAATTATATTCGAAATCAATATCTTGGTTGAAAATAGTCAAGGATCCTCTCAGATTCCAAAGTCTAACCCACAGCTTTTAAATGCAGAAATAAAGAAAAAAATTGCTCGTCATGAAAACATAAAAAGTATGTCTTTTACTCGTAATGGAAAGATAAGGTTCTCTACGCTAGACCCAGTATGTGCAGCACAAATACTCTCTTGAGAAAATTTCAAATGTGTCTGTTAAAACGAATATTCTTTGGGAGGGAATCACGTCAAGATTCCTTATTTTTGAAATACCACTTGATATATCTCTGAATGAGATAGCAAAAGAGCTACAAGAAACTAATAATTTTGAAATAATAGAGATGAGAAGATTTATTAAAACTGGTTCACAGCAACAATTCTCACCAGTATTAATTACAATACTCGGGACCACTCTACCAGAAACTGTGGAACTGTGGTTCATCAATCATCGAATTCAAAATTTTATCAATAAACCCAGACAATGTACAACATGTTTTAGTTTTCTTCATTCTACTAGATTTTGCCAAAAAACTGCAATATGTATCAATTGTGGTGATCCACATTCTGGACAATGCTCTATTAACTCAAGATGCATAAATTGCAAAGGTGATCACCCAGCTAACTCATTAAATTGCCCTGAATATATAAAAGAAAAAAAGATATTAGAATTGAAATGTGAGCAACATATCTTACATTGGGAGAAGCGCGCAGAAGGTTCCGGGACAATAAAAGGACATCTTATTCTGCAGTAATCCAGACTAATACAGTTAATCTAGATATGCAAGACTATCTGGAAAAAAAACTTGAAAACATGCTAACATCTTTTCAAGCAATATTAGAAAAGCAAACCACTTTAATTATGGAAGCTTTTCAGAAAACAATGGAGTCTGTACTTTCTCACCTTAGCAAGATTTTTGAAATGGGGAAATCGAGTCACTCCCCATTGCGGAAAAAAAGCTGTTGGTACTAAATCCTCAATCCGTAAAATACGCGCTTCTAGTGAAAGCGACGCCTCCAATAACATGGACAGGGGATAATTACGGAAGTAAGATGGGTTTTTGTAAATATGTCTCTTTTCTTCAAGTTTTTGTTTTGGGGGCTAATTATTGTCTTCATTAGTTTGGTTTTCTTTCCTCAAAGGGAGGATAGTTCGTTCTAGTTAATTTTTTTTCTTCAGTTTTTATGAATATAATTAAATGGAATTGTAGAGGCCTCAAAAATAAATTCATTTGGTTAAATATCCCTCCAATTTCTGAAGCAGATATCTGGGTTTTCCAAGAAACTTTTTTATCAATTCACGATAATATAAATCTTCCAAATAAAATCATTTTTAGAAAAGATAGAGAAGACAGATCAGGTGGTGGTTTATTAATTGCTGTTCCTTCCAATATTTCTGCACAACAGATTCCTATACAGATTCAACAAACCAGAGAATTAGAAATCCTCGCAATTAAAATACATGTTCGAAATATTTCATTTTATATTGTAAATATTTACGCTCCACGGGGATTTAATATAATATTAATCAAATCTTTTTCTCGAATCCCTGATGGCTCCTATGATTATTTTTGGTGATTTTAACCTTCATCACCCGATGTGGGGATCGGATCACATTTCAAGGTATAGTGATGAATTCGTTGAATGGATTACTGATTCTAATTTGGTTCTTCTTAACACGACTGTTCCCACCTATAGAAGTTCAGCAGATGCAACATCATTGCTAGATCTCACAGTTTGTTCTTCAAGCATATCTGGATACTGCAATAGTTATGATTTAGATTGCTCCTTTGAAAGTGATCATAGTCCAATTATTACAGAGCTTTCTCTCCTCAATTCAAATAAACGAATTTTCAAAAAAGTAAACTGGCAAGCAGTTATGAGCCAAACGCATTTTATTTTTAATAATCCTGAGGTTGATTCTGAGAATCTTTCTGATAAGATATCGCACGTCATTGCTAATAATATTAGGGAAATTAAAGTCTCAAATAGATCCTTCCCATCATGGTGGAATAGTACGTGTTCTAAATTCTATAAGCTTAAAAAAATATTTAGGAAAAGAGCTATTAAAGAAATTTCATCTGAATTATGGATCAGATATAAACAATATGCGAGCAAGCTTAGATTCTACATTAAAAATGCCAAACGAATGTACTGGGACAAGATATGCAATAATATTTCTAATCCCAAGATGTTTTTAATATTCTGAAAAAATTTTCCACAGTTACTGACACGGATCAAAACTTAATATTCTTCAGCTTAATAATAGGTTTATCACACATCCTCAATTGCAAGCAGATTTGTTTGCAGATTATTTTGCATCTAAAAATGCCTATCATGAACCGCTTCCTTTGGATTTTCTCTACGACAAAAATAACCTTTTTAATAAACCATTCCATATTCTTGAATTGCATAGTGCAATAAAAATTCAAAAAATACAACTCCTGGGGCGGATCATGTTACAGCAATTTTCTTTAAAAATCTTGATCAGGGTCAACGGGATGTAATTTTAAGATATTTCCAAAAATTATTTGATAATGCAATCGTTCCAGATTCTTGGAAGCATGCCATCCTTCTCCCGATTCCGAAACCTTGTAAAGATAAAACTAAGATATCTTCCTACAGACCAATAGCTCTGACTTCTGTATTTTCAAAAACTTTTGAGTTCCTTTTTGAGAATTTTGGCTAATAGGATTTCTTACTACTTAACTAAAGAAAGAAAACTTCATCCCCAACATTATGGTTTCGTTCCTTTCAAAGATAGCAGAAGTGCTACTTATCTGGTACATAAAGCAATCATGAATGCAAAATTACAGAAACTTTTTTTTGTAGGAATAAGTTTAGACATTAAAAGTGCATACGACTCTGTTTATGTGGATGGTCTTATTTATAAATGTTTACAAATTGGTATAACAGGAAATATAGCAAATTGGATTCATAATTTTCTCACATCTCGATCCTTCCAAATAAAATGGAGGGGTTATTTTTCTCCCAAAAAACTTGTTCCGCAAGGCCTAGCCCAAGGCAGTGTCCTATCTCCTATTTTATATACTATCTACATGCATGATATTTTTGAAACCTTAGAATCGGAAGTTGAATGCCTGGTTTATGCTGACGACATTTTTATATTTTGCTCTCATAAATCCCTTGCTATTATTTGTGCAAAAAACTACAAAATACTCTGGAAAGAATTTTCCAGTGGTGTAAATATTGGAAATTAAATTTAAGCCCAGAGAAATGTACAATAGCTGAATTATCAAATAAAAGAAATTATACTCTTCCTAATATTTTGTTGGCTGGATTTCCCCTACAATGGCAAACTTCTATTAAATATTTAGGAGTTTTTTTTTTTCTAAACGTTGTCAAAATTTATATATTAAAAATCAACTAAGCAGTAAAGCCTTGAAAAGGATCAATGCACTAAAAGGTATGGCATATAAACACTATGGGCCGAGATCAAGAGATCTCATTAATTTAGTCAATAACAGCATATGCAGTGTTTTTATTATATCTGTCACATAATAAATAAATGGTCTGAAAATCAATTAAAACCCTTTAATGTTATCCAAACAAAAGCCCTCCGAATAGCATTAGGTCTCCCTCAATGGACCCCAAATATTGTGCTACTAAAGTTGGCTGGTCAAGAGATTTTGTCAGATAAAATTAGAAGATTGGCAAACAAGTTCTTTATTACACAAATATCCAATAGTGATTTATCTCCTCTTTATTGCAACAGCCCAGAGGCAATGAATCTTAATGTTTTGGAAGAAGATAAAAATTATATCATTAGTGTGCTGCAAGATTTAAATATTGGTGGTGATCAAATTATTTCAATTCCCAGATTAATTACCTTTTTCGACCTTCCATGTACAATTTATACCAATAGGTTTAAATTTCAAGATAAAAATCTACCGATTCCTGCCATAAGTGTTTTATTTGATGAAACGGTCGAACGGGAATTTCAGAAGTTTTTCATTATAGCTACTGATGCTTCAAAAAATGACCAAATTACATCGATAGCAGGTATATCAAAAAAATCTTCATTTGCTTACAGGATCAACAATTATAACTCCATTTTTTCTGCAGAAACTTTGGCCATTTGTCAAGCTTTAGATGATCTGGTGGAATCTAATGTAAATTTACTTGTTTTATCGGATAGTCTTTCGGTTCTTTCTGCACTTCAAAATTTCTCGATCAAATCCAATAAGGTAATTCATAGACTTGCTAACAAAATTTATATGCTATCTAACTACGTTAACCAGTTAATTCTGCTTTGGACTCCGGGACACTCGAAAATTGTTTGGAATGAGCAGGCGGATAATCTCGCAAGATCGGTCACGGAGTCCAATGTTTACATTGACTGGATTGCTTCAGACGACATTCATAAAAATATATATCGAAATAGAATTCAAAAAATCAATGAAACATTTTACTCAAGCAAATATTTTGAAAAATTGGGAAATATTCCAACCATTGATATCATTTCAAAGTGGACAGAGAATCGAAGAGAAGAAATCTTAAGCACTCGAATCTTCAGTAAAATGATTATTACTCCAGGCCTTCTACATAGATTTAATTTACAGGATAATGCAATGTGTATTACATGTAAACGTATAAATGATTTGGACCACATTATATTAAATTGTATTAGATATACTATACGCATATCGTAATAATTCTGGTCTATTCTTCGTATTGATCCACATACCACTATTACATTTAGAGATGTTTTGGAAAGGGCAATGAATAATAAATCAACTTTCAGAGTTTTTTTAAAGGAAATGAAATTTTTCAATATCTACTAATCTATTAGGATTTCTCTTGTCTTGTCTTTTTTTTTTTTTTTTGAGGGATCATAGCCTGTGTTGCTCTATATCCCCTTCAACCTTTCAATCAATCAATCAATCAATCAATAGCTCCATATTCAACAAAAATAATAATTGTAACTAACATTTGTAGAAAATTCACAAAAAAAAATTGTTGCAACTATAACAGTAAGTACCTTTCATTAATGCATGTATTGTGCGTCACTGTTAAAAGTGTTTGCTTAAGTAAGTGAAAAATACCTTAAAAGTATATTTTAACTGTGAATACACATTTTTTAATGTATTATTTGAGTGAGTATTGTGTTGTGTTTTCAAGAAAATGTTTAAAATTGTTTTTTCCAAAACTTTTCATTAACCACAAGAATAATGTGCATCACAACTTTGATTATCCAATACATAATTGCTTGTGAATATTGACATGAAATGTTTGTTTCAAAAATGGTCTTTTTTATGTTTGGATTATGTTGCAATCCTTTTTATGAAAAGATACTTCACTACTGATATATATTACTGTCAACCAATCATTTGAATTATGTATTTTGCCAAATGAAAAGATATCTCCAGCACAAAATTTGTCACCAAATGCTCCCATTGTTAATATTCCTGCGTTTGAATATGCATGGAAACAGCTTTCACTATTGGCTGTATATTGTGGAATTTGGTGATGTGTTTTAATTTTACGAGATCTGTTAATTTTATAATGCTTTAGTGCTGATCTTTCTGAAGAATCACTGTACTTGAATATCTATGAAAGATGATAATATGCAACAGGTAAAACTTTCATGAGGTATACCCATTATTTACTCCATAAGAATGATAACTGATAAATAAATATGAACATCTTAGATGATAAACAGAAAATCCTTAATTGTATTGTTTTCAGTAAATACCATCAAAATGAATAAAAGTGATTTATTTCATTTACCGTCTTAAGTGTTACACATTTTTATTGGTTTTAAAAGAAAAAAATAGAACAAAAAAAAAGAAAATTGGTATTTTTCTAATCTACCATTGACTAATTTTGCCAAATAAAAAAAAAACATTGTTGAATGCAGTTATAATTATTTTTCTTTTCACACAAGCTTAGAATTTTTCACTGTTGGCTGTGTATGATGATTTTTATTTGAAAGTATTGGTTAAGAGTATAATATATAAATATCATCAAATCTCATTAGAGATAAATTAGTTATTGCGAATTTATGACACAAATATTACATAGACTTGAAGTCTATTTATGAATAGTAAGATTGAACTATTTTGTGGAACTTAAAAGTTGAAAGGTTAAGTAAAATATGTACAAAATTACACATTGACACGATTAACTACAGTAAAAAAAAGAACTTTCCATCCTAAGATAATTTTAAAAGTTTGAAAAGGTTTTTACCTTAATTATCAATACATAAATTTTCAATTAAAGTGAATAATGCCTAAAATAGAAAAAAAATCTTTCTTTTTTTCTGTTTGTCACTACTCACAACGGAAAAATAATTAAAATTTTATCATATATTAACGCAAAAAAATTTGGCACCCTGGTGTTTTCCTCCATGAAATATTATATGTAATTAAAGAATTTTATTTGGATTTATTAAATTACTAACCACTTAACAGTACATTATTTTAGTTACTGTAGAGTAAGATATATCATCTAACTACTTTTCCAAATTTTATCACCAGTCATATCTAAAAAATTAACATATTTAACTGTTTGAAAAACTTTGCATAGAACAATTTTTTTCAATGAGTTAAATAGTCTTAAAAGCAGGCTTAAGCAATGATACATATTGACTTTTTTTTATTTAGGTATTTCCTTTTCAAGTTTATTCATATATATGTGTCAGTTTATACATGTTTTATACAAAAAAAAATTAAGAGAAAAGTAATTAGCTGAATTTTACTGTGTTTAAATTGGAATTTACTGCCCTTATCGTCGATTGATTTCAGCTTTGTTGGATTCATTTCAAATAACATTTCAGGTTTCATCAAAGTTTTACAAATCCTGTTTTCTGGCATCATTAATTATGTTTTTGAAAAAATGTGTAATTGTCAAAGAAGAAAAATATTGAATGTGTATAAGTGCACTTTAATTTTGAATAAATCAAATAGTTTTTATTCATTGGTAGGTGAGAAAACATAAAAAACTGTCCCAATTCAAATCAAAAATTGATATTCAGGAAGAATCAGATTATATAAAGTTCTTAAAAATGGTGACTTTTTTAGTGGGGCATGACTTTAAATTTCTATATTTCAAGAGGTTCAAACAAAGAAAAATTATGTGTTAAAGTAAAGAAAGTCAAATCTGTCTGAAAATTAGATGGAACTAGTGGTTTTATTTGGTTAGAATGTTGGTGAATAATGTTCAAATAAATTTAACAATGAATTTATTATAGTAAATTTGAGTGGTTTGAATTTTTTTCTGTAACAGTGCATAAGTTGAGCATGTATTTGAATGTGAGGAATTATTATTAAATTTATGCAAAGCTATGCAATTCAATCTTACGCTTTAAGAAAAAATTGTGTAACTAATTGTAAAATGTGTATTAAAACTTCTCCATCTTTTTGATGTGACATATACTTTTATTATGCTTATATATATTTATATTATATATATATATATATATATATATAGTCTTATTCTCTACTGACAAGAGATAAACATCCAACAATCACATTCAAAAAACTGTTTCTATTAAGAACACAGTCTTAATAATTTATCTTAAAATCTTTATTATTCACTTTAATTTTTCTTAATCTTAAACTTTCAGAATATAGTATCAAAAAAATATACATTATTAGAGTTCTTAAGGGAGAAAATGTTTCTATGAATAAAATACTGTGTAATTTTGTACAGAAAGATTTTTGTGAAACATAACAGTTTTTTTTTTATGTACCGAACTTTTTAAAACTTTAGACATATTTTGTATTATATATTTTTGTTTTTATGAAGTAAATTACTTAAGATTAAGTATTATTTTGCCAAAATTAACCACAGAATTAATTATTTTGAAATGTGTTTGCTTTAAATTATGACTTTTATTATTAGTAATATTTTTCATTACATATCTTATGTGTTTTTTCTCACAATACAATAATAGTATTAATTAATTAGGAGGCAAAATTTTTCTTTGTGTACCATTAATCGATGTTATAATAAATGTAACCTTTTGATTTTATCTGATTTAATCATTGTCAAAATAAGGAAGAGCATTATAGACTATCCCGTTTACAAAGTTAGGCATTAAAAACATAATCTCAAATTGCATCAAAGCAATGACATTACAGGCAATATTCTTTGTGCTTTATAGGTTAAATAGTTTTCAAATTAATAAAATGTAATTATTTGATAATAACTAATAACAGAATCAAAATATTATTCAGATATTTTGAAACTATATCATTTTATAGCAAAATCTGAGATTCTTCTTTAGTAGAATTTTGGTGAGCCACTATAAATATATTTGTTCTTTTACAGTACAGATTATTATTTTATTTATTATTTGTGAGGATATACAGTGGACCACAAAAGTGTTCGCACACTTACAATTTCCTATAAAATTTAATGTTTTCGACTAATAAAATTAATATATTGAAATTGTAATTTTTAATGGTATCTTTAACTTGTTTATAATGGAATAACATAGTCATTTTTTTAAAAAATAGTATAAATATTTTTTTAAAATTAATAATCAAAAAGCTACTAAATTTACGCTGTAACACACGGTTTGATTCTAAGACCGAAATGTAGATGGCGGTACTTGTAACAGAAGTATTACCGAGCGAAAAGGGGTTGGCGAAGCACTGTATTACCGCCAGAGAGAGTTTGCAGTTGAATGAGTGAACTTTACTCGTTTCGCTGTCCAATCCTGGACTATGTAATATATTTATTTTCCCCTTAATTCCTCTAAATGTTTAACCTGTATTGCGTCTAAATGTCTTTCCATTGTAACTGTTATTTGATGTCATTAAAATATTTTAAATTACCCCGAGATCTTATCCATTATTTTGGTTTACCCAGTAATGACGTAAGAGAAACTTTACAATTCTGGCGCCCAACGTGCAGCCGATCCGACCACAATTCCCAACTCCCTCTCGCTTTTTCCACTTAGGTTGAGGCGTTGTCACCCGACAACAAAAACAGGATTCGTTCTCTGCAAATAAATAATGTTTTCATCCAGAAAACCTGTGAACGGATAAGTGTTGTTTATTCTAAATACTCTTGCTCTGTTATTCTGCATAAGAACTTTAATTATTATTACTTGTATTGTGTGTTACAGTATAGCAACGTAGTTGAATTTTAAGTGATATTCATTTGTCAGTATTCTTAATCTTAATACCTTTTGAAAACGAAACTTGCATTCTATTGTTTGTTCTCATTAAAGCTAATTGAAGGTTATTTATGAATGTTTATTTTCTTACTAATTAAGAATTTGTCATTAACATATATATATATATATTTGTTATCTAGAAATTATAGTGATTGATATTTATTCAAATAATTTCACTTTGATTCTTGTTTGATTTTACTAAACTTTTAATTAAGTTTTAAGTTGAATGCAATTTTATCATAATAATTTTTTCTTTTTATGTCTAATATAAAAATAATTCTTTTGTGAAGTATATAATTGATCGCGAAGTATTACTATAACATTTGGAAACTTGTATATGTTTTGATAAATTATAAGCATTTATGCGTTTTATTAAAAAAAATTTTGGAAAAAATAATTTCCAGTACTACTAAATGTAAACAAGTTTGTAATATTGGTAACTCCAGAGTGAATGAAATAATTTATGAATGGTATTTCTATTTAAATGTATATGAATTGTTTTTGATTAAAAACATTTTAATTGATTTAATTTAACGAAAACGAAATTTTTCTTTGATTTAATTTAAACGATTTCATGTTAATTTCTGATACTCCTTTTGATTAATAATGAATATTATTTAAATATTATTATTTTGATTTTGATGTACGAAATTAGAAGATAGTTGATATTGAAGAATTTGTTTCATTTTTTTTAATCTCATTAATATTGATGTGAAAATTAATTGGCACATTTTGAAATTAGTGAATTATATTGTCATTCAAGAAGAGTGTATTATAGTATAGAGTATTTTTTTGTATGTATCGGAAACTTTAAGTGCATAAGTATTGTTTGACTATGATATTTTTAGATTACAGAATTAACAGTTTTGAGTGAACTTTAATTCATTAACTTTAATTGAACTTTACTAAATTAACTTTGAAATAGACTAAAAGTGACGAAAAATGGCTTTTTTGGGAAGGTCCAGAAAAGATGATTTACGAATGTTGACCACAGAATTGGGTCTGGCTCCGTCGCACAATCTCAAAATTATTGAACTAAAATATCTCATAACAAATTGTGATAGGTATTATGAGGAATTCGTCAAAGATGTGCTCAGCGTCATTGTGGAAGAACGTACAGCAACAGAAAAACAAAAAGCTGCGGAACTGGAGGAGAAACAGAAAGCCGTGGTTGTGGCTCAGCAAAGAGAAAAAGAATTCGAATTGGAAGAAATGAAAATTCAACTTGAAGTGCAGAAGCTGTTATAAGCACCTGTTACCAGCCAACAGCTAGAAAACCCAAAGCTTGATTTAAATAGAATTATTCCGAGATTCAATTCGAAGGAAGATAAAATGGGTCTATACTTGACAATTTTCAAACGTCAAGCAAAGTTCTTGAACATCCCTGAAAATCTTGGACAGCATACCTGATTGGCTCATTGCCACCTGATATAGCTCAGCTCATCGCAAGAGAGGATAAAGATGATGCTCAAAACTATGAAAAGGTAAAAGAAATGCTTCTCAAAAGATTTCGAGTTACAGGGGATAGGTTTAGGCAGTATACTTTTCCCAACAGAAGAAAAACCCTGATTCGACATGGCGAGACTTTTATTTCGAATTGAGTTCTTATTTTGAAGGTTGGATCAAAGAGTTGAAGATAACCACGTTTGATCAACTTAAAAGTCTAATAATTGCTGATCAGATAAAAAGAAAAACTTCAGAAAATATCAAAGAACACTTTCTGGATATTTCGGTGGATTTGAACGATCCTTTGGAATTGGCTGAGAAGTTGGACGCATATGACAGCCTAAGGCATGGGATGAAAAGTAATTCAAATCATACTTTCAAGAAGAAAGAAGAATTCAGGAAACCCTTCCTCAACCTATTGGAGGATCCCATGAATACCACTCATCTAGACCCTCTAGAACAGTGCCTAGATTCCCAAGTTACAAAACTGAAGGAAGAAACCCGATAAAGTGTTACGGATGTGGGACTCCTGGTGTTGTCAAGTCAAAGTGTCCTAAATGCACGAGAGCTAATGAAATGGAAGCAGCAGGGAACTGTATGACGTTATTCAACTTTAATTCAAACTTGTATCCCATAAGTGTGATTGTTCTCAAAATTTTGGGAGAAAAGATTGCTGTATGTGCTGATACCGATGCTTCCCATACCATTGCAGGTGAGAAGATGTTTAAATTCCTACAAGAGCATGATGTCACCTTTACGAACAAGAGGATTTCATTTATGATGGCTGATGGAATTCGACAGACCATTATGGCTCTGAGTACTGCCGTCGACCTGTGCATTGAAAGCAAAGTTATTCCAACAGAATTTCTAGTATTGTTTGAAGCCAAAGGAAATAAGACTTTGCTAGGACTGGATTTCCTCAATGCAGCTGGTATCGTCCTTGACGTCCAGGGTAGAAAATGGCACTTTTCCGGAAATCCTCGGAAACAGTACAAATTCTTCAAGAAGACATTAGAAGATATAACATTCAGTGCATTTGAACTTCGAGAGGATGAGGGTAAAAATCTATCTCCAGAACAGGCAAGAAAAATCAATATACTCCTAGACAGAAATGAGGCATGTTTCCAACCAGGGGGGAGAACCCACGCCTTTTATTGAACACCGTATTGACACGGGTAATCACCCCCCAATAGCAACGTCTCCATACAGGATGAATCCCGTAAAGAAAGAGGTTTTGAGGGAACAGATTGAAGAACTGCTGAGGCAGGATGTAATTGAAGAGTGCGAGTCTCTCTCTCTCTCTCTCTCTCTCTCTCTCTCTCCCTACGCCGCACCTGTGGTACTTGTTCCTAAACCAAATGGGAAAGTACGTCCCTGTGTCGACTACAAGAAGTTGAACTCGGTTACGAAAGTTGATGCCTACCCCTTACCACGAATGGATGATCTACTGAATGAAGCGACACCAACATCCTTCATGTCAACGATTGATTTACAATCGGGCTACCATCAAGTAAAGGTTGCTGACGTTGATCAGGACAAAACTGCTTTCATTTGTCCTTTTGGGACTTATCGCTATTTGCGTATGTCCTTCGGCCTACGGAATGCTCCGGCCACCTTTCAAAGATTAATCGACAAGTTTCGAAGTGGCTTGAAAGATGTTTTCGCACTTTCTTACCTGTAGATGACATCATCGTCCTCTCAGAAACATTTGAGAAACATCTGGAAGATCTCGAAAAAGTTTTTGAAAGACTGTCTATCTTTAAACTTCATGCAAACCGAGATAAATGTCACTTTTCCTGTGACCGCGTGAAATATCTGGGATTCTGGATAACGAAGGATGGAATTGAAGCTGACCAAGAGAAGATCTCTGCTATTCAAAAAATTTCAGTCCCTACCAATGTGAAAGAAGTCCAATCTTTACTCCAAACATGCTCTTGGTTTCGTCGATATGTCCCTAACTTTGCTGACATAGCACGCCCGCTTAGTAGCCTCACTAAGAAGAAAGTGCAGTGGCACTGGGGTCCTGAGCAACAAGAATCCTTTGAGACGTTGAAGATGCGCTTGATGACTTCTCCTATACTGAAGCAAGCTGACGGATCAAAACCTTTCACCATTCGTACCGACGCAAGTAGTTATGCCTTGGGAGCAGTCCTTTTTCAAGGAAGTGGCCCCGATGAACATGTCATTGAGTATGCAAGTCGACTGATGATCCCAGCAGAGCGAAACTACTCCACAACCGAGCGGGAAGCCTTGGCAGTAGTTCCACATAAATTTATGGGATTTAACTCCTCATTTTTCATTTACAAGCTATTATAATCCCATCGGAATGAAAATTGTTCAATTTTTTGACTTTGCAATCCATGCTCTGTCAGTTTTGTATTTTCTTAAACTTAATCTCTAGAATCTAGTTGGATCAATGAACCATGGAGGTGGAAGTACTCTTGCGTGCGGATGTAAATCGGTCTCAGAATTAAGTAATTTGGTATTTTTTTTTATGGTATTGTGAATCGTGAGCTCTATTTAAACATTTTAAAGAGAAATTTTAAATTATCCGCCCAAAATTTGGATGAAGGAGACGACTTCATTTTTTTACAGGATAATGACGCCAAGCGCACTCTTCTTAATGTACGCCGCTGGTGTCTCTATAACTGTCCCCAAATTCTGAAACACCTCCTCAATCCCTTTATTTATCCCAATAGACACATATTTGGTGAGATTTTGATTTTAAAAAAAAATATGACATAGAAACTCATAATGTGAAGTAAAAACAATCATAGAAGAATGGACGAAAATCGATGTCGAAATTATAAAAAACTGATTAAATCTGTACCATGACGTTTAAAAGTGGTTGCATACACACTAAAAGATATCCTACTAAGTACTAAATTAAGAAAGAAATGTAATATTTAAATTTATGTTAAGATTTATGTTAAGTGTACGAAGACTTTTTTTTTTGGCATATTTTTAGTAGCTTTTTGATTATTAATATTTTTAAAAAAATATTTATACTATTTAAAAAAAAATGATTATTTCGTTCCATTAAGAACGAGTTGCAGATATCATTAAGAAATTGCAATTCCAATATATTAATTTTTTGTTAGTCGAAAACATTAAATTTTATAGGAAATTGCAAGTGTACGAACACTTTAGTGGTCCACTATACATTTTTGCAGATTATGGTTTAAAATGTGAATGATGACTTAGTTGTTTGTTGGAAAAAAGAAAAGTTAGTGGGAACACTGAATTTTAAAGTAAATCTTTTATACTTCGAAGTATAGTGTAGAAAAAATATAATATAATTGGGTCAAAAATTCTTTTCATTGAAGAAAAATGTGTGACTCTAAAATTAAACTCCTTGAAGTTCTAATAGGATATGTTTAGTTGCAATTTTTGTCATACAAATTTCATTAGATTTCATAACTTAGGTTTTAATAGCATTATTATTAGAAATTATTAATCTAAAACTTGTACCTTTATATTCATATCTCTTGGATTTTTATTTTTTGTAAGATTGGAATTACTTATGATAATATGTTTATGATGTTCACTTTTAAATTCAGAGAAATTAGTTAAAGTTGAAAATGTTATTATTTTGCAATTCATTAGTCATTGTTGTTAAGAAAGATTTTTTTTATATTGAATTAATGAACTATGAAATTTTTTATATCTATACATACAAATAAAAAAGAAGTGTCTGTTTGTAATTTGAAACTAACAGCTTTTTACTTATATACGGTACTTTTATGAAAAAATCAATTTTTAAATTTTTTGTCTGTCTGTTTGTTCCGGCTAATGTCCGAAACGGCTGGACCAATTTTGACGGAACATTCACTGGCAGATAGTTAATGTTACAAGGAGTAACTTAGTCTACTTTTATTTTTGAAAAAAAAATAGGGTTCCGAGAAAATAAAATTAAAACCAATGAAATAGTGAGCAATATCCGATTCAAATAGGGATTATTTATTTCAATAAGGATTATTTTTATTCAATAGGGATTATTTTATTTCGCGAACCTTCTCTCTCAACAATTTCTAGCAGTTACATCAAACTTTTTTGTTTATTTAGGATGCTGCCACTCGCGACATTTCCGGTTCATGTCTTTTGATCCTAATGATTTTACAGTCCTCAACTCCATTGATAGTATCAAAGGGTCATGCCTCCCTTTCACCTCCTTCCTTGCGGCTTCGTCTGTGTTCCCGTTTCATCCTACTGCTACTTAGACCTATTTTGATCCTAATGATTTTACAGTCCTCACCCCATCGACAATGTCAAAGATCATGCGTCCCTTTCACCCATTGATCAACAAAAAAACAAAGAAAAAAAATAAAACGAAGAAACATAGATTCACAAATTAGAAGAATGACATTATACTTATAGCAAAGGTATTTCTTTACATAGAGTGCATAATTATTAAGTTTTCGTAAACTGCGAATTGAATAAACACTTTGTTAAATTCCACGTGGACGAAGTCGCGGGTAACAGGCATCAGAAAGTAATATTAACACATTACACATCCAGATACAAATTATTTACACTATTTTAAGCGTTTATTACACAAAGTTTGTAATACTTTTGCTGAGCAGGTAGGTATTTTCAAAAATCGACCCACAAAAGAGTTACGGGGCGTCATAAATATATATATATATATAATTATCAGCTATTATATCTACATACTTAAAATTTAGCGAACATGGTTTTTTTGTTCAGCTGAGATATGCAAAAAGCTTTTTTTTTTTTTTTTTTTGCAATTCTTGTAAAATTAACTCATTAAAAACTTCTTTATCCTTCAGTCAGTATTGTTTAATTTTTCAATTCACCCGTGCGAAGAACGGGTGTTCTAGCTAGTCCTTAATTATATGTAAAGCTGTGCATTCTTTAAAATTATTATTTTTTAGATTAAGCTTATATAAGCTGTTTGTTTTATTATTCAGGCTAAATGTAAAATACTTGATTTATTTAATATCCGATGTCTTTAAAGTTGCAACATAATTCAATAATTTTAAAAGCTATATAATTTGTCTCTTTTTCTCTTTTATTTCTTTTGCCTGTTTTTGTTCTGTGTATTAAATCTGAAATTATCATTATTATAAAATGTATACTCTTATCTTTTTGCTGAATGCATTTCATTGTAAGGTATTTGACTGTTGAATACATAATATTCACAGTATAGAAATATATTTATTGTAATATTGTATGTAATAGTTTTCTCCCCACAATTTGTTTTTTTAATGTGTGGCACATTCTAAAAAAATTTGATGAGAGGATTTAAAGAAAAAGAAAGAGATTCGAGAAATTGTTAATAATGTGGAAACAGTGGAAATTAGCAATAAACAAAAAGTTTTCTTGAAAGGAATTGCTGAAAAAAGGATGAGATTTTCAAAGAACCTCACTTAATACAATTCTAAAAAATTTAATCTTAATTCAGTTTGATTTGTGAAATGCTCAAAAGTAATGATATTATTTATTTTGTGAAAGACTAAAAATTGCTGAAAGGTTTATTTACTTTTGTTCTGTACTGACTAAAAATTTGCAAAACAAAAAGATCATGTTTATAAAAAGTACCTTTGGAGACACAGGAACCGTTAGGGAAAAAAATAACGAAAAATATTGCAATTTTTTTTTTATCAAAAACATGTATGAGGAAAGTGAATCGGATTTAGCGAAAAATTTTGAAATTAATATATTTATAAAGTTAAGAGAGTAATCGTTCCATATTGCTCCAAACTTCCTTTACAAAAACCACGACAATGTATCTTATGCAAAAAGTGAATGTAAGGATGGGCTAGAGTTTTGCTGAATTAGTGACAGCTGTGTAATACGTCTTCAAAAGATTGAGAAGCAATAGAAAAATCAATAACAGCTATTACTCAAAACAGTTATTGATTTTGTCTTGTCTGAATGAATTTGGTCCATGAATTTTGTATCTTATTTGATGAATCTTATTCAGTTATTGCGTTCTTGAATCATGCTTTCAAACCAACTCGTAAGAAATAATTGAAAGAGTATTTTCCATTTCTTTCACATTTAATAATGATGGGAGAATTGAAATTTTTCTTTTGTTTCTGTTAAAAATTAACCGAAAAATGGATATTACTCGAATTTTATTCATTATTAGTGTTTTTTTACAGTTACTGTAATTCATTTATTTTATTGTGATTCGAACTTTACGTTATACCTACATTAGAATTTTGGTTTCAAAATATCCTTTCTTTTAAAGTTAACTGAGAGCACATTCATGTCACACTCATAAGATATTACGGTCCACATAATCTATTCTACATTACGATAGTAAAGTGAATAGTTCTCGGCCTGACAATGAAAGACTGCGATTTTCGGTTCAAAAATGATTTTTTTTCTACATAATCTCGCTTAACTTCATTGCACTTTGTCCAGCATTTCTCCAACATCAGTATTCTTTCCGCGAAGTGTGAAGTCTGGAAGACTGTGAAAATAATTTATTTATGGCCCTCTCAACTTCGTTATTCGACGGGAAGTGCTTACCAAAAACAAATGTTTTGAATTTTGGGAACAGATGGAAGTCTGAGGGTGCCAAATCATGAGAATAAGGGGAATGATCGAGCAAATCGTACCCTGAATCCCGCAGTTTTCCCATCGCCAATGCTCCTTTGTGCACAGTTGCGTTGTCCTAGTGATGGATGTTTTTTTCTTCTTCAAAGCAGGCCTCTTGCGAATTTCGGCATTCAGCTAGTCAAAATGATTGGAGTAATATTCGCTTGTAATTGATTTGCCTTTTTCAAGGTAATCAATTTACAAGATCCCTTTCGCCTCCCTGAACAAGCGAGCCATGACCTTCCCTGCGGATGCGATGGACCTCGCCGCTTTCTTTTGCACTGAAACACCGTCTTCCACCCACCACTTCGACTCGTCTCTGGCTTATACTAGTGGACCCATGCCTCACTTATGGTGACAAATTGCCGAACAAAATCGCGGATCCTATTGAATCTGTCCAAACATTGCTGCGAATATAGTTTATTTGCTTTTTATTAGTATTCATTAAATTCGGCACCCATCTTGCGCAAATCTTTTTGTTCCTTATTCCTTGTACAAGATGTTTCGCATCTTTTTTTCCTATATCCCCAAAGCCCCAACTATCTCACTCACCTATCATCCAACACGATATAATGCACTTTTCCCGTAATTTTCGGTTTTTGATCGTTCTTCACATCTTAACACCGCTCTCATCTTTCATCTTAACAATTTCACGTGGTTTCCAGAAAGTTAAGTGGTTTACAAAAAACTAAGTTATTCTTTGAAAATTTTAGAAATAAAGCATTATTTTAATGCCATAATAATTTATTTAAATGGAGCACCATTGAAGGATGTTGTTAAAGGAGGTTTAAGTTACATACATTAAGATAAAATAAAATTGGAAACACATATTGAAAATCATCAGTTTGCTGAGTACTGCTATGGGATCGGATAGAGTTGCCAGATACTTATGCAACAAAGTAGCACGAAGGGGGGCGGGGTGATTGAGAATCGATTTTCACTTGTATTCATAAATATAGGTTTTTTAATTTGGTAATTTTGTACAACTGTTTCAATATGTTGAAATGCTTTAATTGTTAAATTCATTTAAAATACATTCGAATTCTCCCTACCCATTATTAAATCTGCCGTGTCCTTTTTTATAAATTTTTGAAATATATTGAAGCATTTATGGTGATGAAATAAAATCAATGCAGCTTCCCCCTTTTTTCTAATGTCTTTTTGATTCTGAGAATTGAATCCAACAGTTCAAGGCAACTTCGATTCCTTAGTTTTGTCTTTGTTGACGTCACTCACAAAAATATTCTTTCCACAGTGGCATTACTTATGAGTAGGCTATAAAGCTTTAAAGCAAATATAGCTAAATCTCTTAAGAATAGATTTCCAACTGCGTCTTTTATATTTTAAAAATGTGACACCAAATTAATGCTCCGTCATTTAAAAGCTCAAATTTCGAAAGAAAAACATCTTTTAACTGTATTCCATTCATTCTCCAAAACATCCGATTAAGATTGGTATGCTAATTCTAATGGCAAATAAAAAGAAGGACGATTTAAATTTTAAAAATACCAGGGGAAATTTTTTTTTCTTTTTTAAAGTTACATTATTTGAAGGGATTCGGTTTAAAAGTTCCTCACATGAAGTCTTGAGAAAATTATGATATGTTTGATAGAATTCTGTTGTACATATTCTGGAGAAATTATTTTACTTTTGCTGTTTAGTTTATTCAAAAAGTTATACCGAAAATAAATTTTCTCAATAAATCAAGTAAATGCTTGTTAAGCTCATGTCAACTGCTAGTTTCACTCTTTTAGGTTAAATTCTTCTTAGAAGATTAAGAGTGAAATATCTTCGTGTTAAAAGATATTGCACAAAAAGAAAAAATAACATACATACAGTAAAATTAAGTTTATCAGAGTATATTTTATTTATATAGAGATATATTTAACATTTCCGTTATTTTCTCCCTTCTTTCTAATATTTTTTGTAATATTGAGTAAATTATACCAAAATATTTACAGATTTCTTTTTTCGTCTTTAGTTTTTTGACCAACAGCCTTAAGAAACTCCATGTTCATTTTAAGCGAAATATAGCGGTTTCCTTTCCCTCTGAGCTCTTTGACATTGTGCTTGTAAAAAGTTCTAAAGAAGGAAAAAAGGAGGGTGTGGGGATGAGTGTTGTACGTCGCGTAATGTGAAATATTTTTTTATAAAAAAAGTTATTTATGTGTGTCATAATCACACACACACATATTTGACCACTAAGAAGTCCTCCGAGTTTCTATGTTTTTTTATGATGGCAACTATAATATGTAGGCACACAATAATATATATAAAAAATAAGAAAATTTCTCCCGAAGTAGGAAAGATAGTAGCAGAGAAACGCGCGCGCGACGTCAAGCATAAACATTTTCTTGTTCTTTCATATAAGTTTGTTATAATGTGTTCTACGAAATAAACCTACGTTTCTGTAAATATTGAGTTTTTTGCGGCCCGCCTTAAGTTAAACCTTTCTTTTTGGCCCAAATTAACATTTGAGTTTGGCACCCCTGCTGTAGATGCTCGATCGAATCATCACCGATGTCGTTGTCTGCCACATAGCTGGTTATTGTGTTAGCATGAAATGAATCCCAGTGTACTGTAATCTTGTAATACGTATACAATGGTTCACCAATTAAGAATTTGTAGCCAAGCTTTCACCACTGACTTTTTGACCGCGCCGCTCGGATACGTAGATTTATGTATCATGTTCTTCTTTATGCTAACATTGAACGCCTGATCATCGTCCAAATGACGCGGTAGCTGCTGCACCATTTTGTCCACATCCACGGGTACATTAATTGCGTCGCAATCCACGTATCTGCGTGAATGACAGTCAAGGTGATACTAGGCGTGCACTAATCGGATCTATTGCGGCCAACCCGTGTTGCTTAGATCATATACAAATCCGTTTTTACTTGACAACATGGGCACTTTGTCCGAATCTAGTGAGTTTTACACGTAGCGCACTGTTTAAAGTCAGCCTCTAGATCTTCAGGGAAACTATTATTAAGCAACGGTAAGGGTTTTCTTTTGTTGGCTTCAATAAGCGTAGAAACCATAGACGATCACACACATCACACCTATGTTTGAATGGATTGTTGAGAAACGTCGTGGTGAAACGTGCACTAGCTGCTGCCCAATGTGTCTTCATAAACGACGATTGTACACAATCGATGCCTACACCGCGGGTGTCAATGTAGAAGCGATTTCATCATCCACTTTTACGATTTCAACTGCTCTAGCTGCAGATGCACTGGCACCGTCGTTGATCCACTCGGTCGCATTTATTCTTTTACGTTCCCGGCATTGCTTAATTCAGTATTATGGTGTTTTAGTGGTACCATTTGATTGCTCTTGGGAAGCCCTTTCCGACCGTATACAGTTACTGTATTTGGACTTTGGTTTTTTTTTCTGCGTATAGGCCGACGTTATATACTTTTGAAATAATACTTTTTTTATTTTAACACCTTATTATATTCATTATCACTGTTTTACACTAATGTTTTATGTACAATCGATAGGTTTTGATGAGAGCTGACGATTGAAACTAAAACGAACGTCGTAGCTTCTCCGAGTCATAAGTTATACTGAATAAAAATCTGGATACGCTAAATGGCAGCGCTACCCCTCCACCTGGCGCGATGAATCACATTCCTTACTTAGCGTAATAAATTCTTTGATCCTTTAGCTGTCTAGTGGTGGATAGATACGTAGCTGCAACACCAAACTGTATCCCCGATTTCGTTATCATTCGTTTTTTGAATTGCCTCCCATAATGGAAGCAATTTTAAAGACGCATTCACGTCTTTAACCAAATTTACTGATTTTTATTCACGCTACGATGTTTTTGCCACCGAATTCCAAAGCCAACAAATGAAAGATACAGTGGCATAAAAGAGAATATTAGGGCCTCCATGCAATGTCAAACTTTGGACCCCTTGAATCCTGGGGTGTACATTACGCCACTGGAGAGATAACATTTTTTGTGTTTTTAGTAGGGGTTGAGGATGAAAGCTTAGATAAGCAAAATTGACTCCTGTCACAGGCTGTTCTAAGGGTGTTTCAAAGCCAAGTTAGCTTCCTTTCTACGAAAAATGAAACCACCTCTCCTTTATTTCATGCCCATCTTAAATCTCGCCTGCGTGGCTGGTGTTTTCCGTATTTTGCTTATTCTCAGAAGGGCGATTTTTGTTTCGTGTTAAGAGAGAAAAAATGCATATAAATATGTAGTAGTTGTCGGGGTCGTTGTACTATCTCGTCTTAATTATTTTCACGTTTAACGTATTTTACTCTAATTATTTATATTATTGCAAATATAAATATTGCTTATGTATACTATCTTAGGATGTACTGCAGCGGGACTTATGGTATACTTTGGAGATTCTGAAAAACAATTTATATCAATAACAAAATCAATTTTAATTCATAAAACTTATAGATTACCTGAAAAATAATGCTTAGATATATATTTTTTAATTTAATCACATAGTAGAAACCTTAAGTTTTATCCTTTTTAATTTAAAAAATTTGTTCTTGACAATGAGAATGTAAAATTGAAATTGGATATATTAAGTAAAATAATCATAAATTCAATATAAAATTATAATTTTTTAGCATGCGAGATCAGGATTGTAATTTTGAACAAAAGCAATGTCGCAAAGTGAATAGTTTATAAGGGGCACAGAAGCATAGCAAGAGCGCCTTAAAAGTTACCTCAAAATAGGTTTGCATCCAAATTTGAATTTTATCACTTGCTTTGACTGCTTTGTTATTAATAAAAACATGAATCATTTTGTCACTTTAAACTAACTTTTAATATGTGATCATAACTTGGAAGTGTACCTTTAAAATTACAGTGTTTATAATGTATGACACTTTTTACAAATTGCTTTGCATCTGCCTTATTTTAAATTTCAAAACAAGATAGAACTATTTTTCCAACAAATTGATACATTTTCTATCTTACCCAATCCTGTCAAGTTTAGGTAAAACAAAATGCAGTTTAGAAATCGGAAGTTCATTGTCTTTTTAGAAAAGGACAGGCCAAATGATATAATCTTGTGAACAGAAATTATTTGAGTCAATCAGATGTAGCGTGATATTCTATAAAATAAGTGTGCATAAAATATTGTTCTCGTGAAGATTTCAGTAAGTATTTGCATAAGAAATCTCAAAATGCTAATGAATGTTTTGAATAGTATAGTATAGTATAGTGGCGTAACGGAAAATAATTCCACCCCCCCTGCAAGGTCAGATCTTGGGCCCCAAGCCGGATATATATATATGTATATATACAATATATATATATATATATACAAAGAATTGCAAAACCATAGCATAATGTACCTTTGCACATCACGTAAAAATATTTAAATATTAAACTGATAACTGAATATAAAATCAACCTGTGTCTGAGTAAACAAAGTTAATAACGCTTAACATTAGAGACTATTTATAGTATTTAAAAAATGGGAAATCTAACAACAGTCGATTGATTACCTGGTAACTTAAATAAAAACGATACACCAAGAAAAAGTCAAACACTGTAAAAAAGTATTTTCGATTTCAGATCCTTATGATAGAAAAAAGGTTTCACTTACCAAATTCTTCGTTTATGAATCCCGGGATGAGCTTGATCTTCTTCATCAAGTTCCCTGGCATTACTACTACTAGCACTTGCACAAGATGATGAACTTGCGAGTATTAAAAAGTTATTCAATTTTGCATATTTGCTATTAATGTTACACTCCTTTTCCTTTCGAATTTTTCGTTTTTGAGAACCACTCAGTTTTTTTTAACTCCACTCATTTTAGAGCCGCGTTTCTTCTTGTCTTATGAACAAAATAACAATATAAGAACCAGAATAATTAATTCCGTTTGCAAAAAACAGTTCTAATATTACAAGAGAGAAAAGTGAGATCAAAATGTTTTAACAGCGAAGGAACACTCCCTATATTGAAGTGCATTGAATATAACAACATATATGTTCTAAAAACAATTTTGTGAAACATTTCTCATTATGCTTTATTTGATTGAATATTCATAAATCTACAGAAATTTCTGCGGGCATATGGGTTTCTAAATCATAAATCTAGACCATGTTATCATTTAAAATGCTCTCTATGCGGTTTCAAGTATCGCAGTACTATTTTTCATGAAAAAAGCATAACAGATGTACATTATTTAGAAGTTCGCTGAATGAAAATTAAATACATGGGGGCTAAAGACGCCAATAAGTTACTTTGCTACTTCAGTAAAAAGTAACATGTCTTTTTTTCTCCCTACCGCTAACATGACGTATGCTAAAAAAATCGTGATGAATTTTTTTATCTTTTTAGCATTTTAACCAATTTTCTGCCTGACTTTCTTTTTATCTGTTAGTAATTTAGTTTTGGAAAGAAAACCCATTAAAGAAAAGTATCTCTCTCGTCGCGGCGATTACAGCAAATTAAAATGTTTTTTGATTTGGTTATTGGATCTAAGTATCCAATAAGCGATCAAAGTTTTGATTTTGAGTGATGTTAGATCGCCAATTCGAAAATCGCTTAAAAATTGGATTAAAAAAAATGTAAAGCTAATTTTGTGAAATTCTACGTTAATGGAGTCAGTCTAGCTTTGGGCCCCCTCGCAGTGCGGGGGTGTACGTTACGCGACTGTATAGTATAGCAAGAAATGTTGGAAGCGGTATTGTTTCTCTGAAGTCTACGTAAAAATTGGAAAGTGATGTTAAGTTATTTCATTCAATTAGATATTCTAGTGTTGTACTATGTTTTTTTCTATAATTTCAAAATTTGAAATTGATTGCTATTTTTTATTTTCAGAGCAATAGGAGAATTTAGACAAGTGTAGAATTCCAGAATCAAACGAACACAAGGAAGAAAATCAAAGGCGTAGAAGAAACCAAGATGTCTGGGAGAAAAAAGATTATAAAAATGTTTATAGAAAAGAGGTAAACTATAAATAGATATGAAGTATTTTAGCAAAATTTTCTATGTTTTACGCCGAAAATTCTTAAGTCGAAATTGAAAAGATTCTTAGGAATTCTTGATTGCAGAGAGAGTTCCATTTTTCTCTCAGATAAGACAGTGCATCATTAGCTATAGAAAGAAGTTATTGAAATCATTCTGCACAAAAATTGTCAATATATTTTCATTTCAATGATGCTGACTTCCAAACAGTTTACTATAAATACTCTCATAAAAAAAGCCGTTAAGTCATATGTATTTTGGAAAAATGTTTTGAATTTAAAGCCTTTTTTAAGTTCTTAAGATATCCTATTGGAGAAATGATTTCTATGCAGTTTCAAAGGTCGACTGCATGCTAATAACAATTATTTAAAATTATGTGCCTCATCACCAAAAGTACTGCTTTTCTGAAGGGTCTTTACTTCAAACCAATCATTAACAAAATATAAAAGGACAGCATGCTATTTATCGTTCACTGGAAGCTTATGGTTTTATGGAACATAAGTTGGTCTGTGACCTTTCTGAATTTTTCACTCATTGAATACACTTTAGTATATTTTCAGCTAACTGAACAGAAAGAAGTTTGATACCATATTTAATCCAAAAATGCAATATTCAACTGCACTTCATTTTGTGCATTAATTTTAAATACATAAACATTTCGGATTTCAGTACTGCATTCGAAAGAGATATTTCTTCTTACAAAAGATTATATAATTATAAACCAATTTCCTAAAAAAGGATTCGCCATCTTCACGTCATTTTAAATTAAATAAGGATTTGCGTGTACTCACCTAGGATTTATAATTTTTTCAACTAACAAGATGGCTACCTCTCGAAATGATATCTTAAAACATCACTTGAGTAATCTGCACAATGAAGAGCCATACTTTTGTGAAATATGCTACAAGGCTTTTTCTCAAAGGTCCCATTTAAATTCACATTCACGTATCCATACCAAAGAAAAGCATCATGTTTGTGAAATATGTAAAAAGGTTTTTTCTCGAAGTGGTAATTTAAAAAAACATTTAAGTATTCATACCAAGGAAAAGCCTCATGTTTGCGAAATATGTAATAAGGCATTCTCTCGAAGCGATAAATTAAAAAGGCATTTACTTATTCATACCAAGGAAAAGCCTCATGTTTGTGATGTGTGCAACAAGGCTTTCAGTCAAAGTAGTAATTTGAAAAGACATTTATTTATTCAGACAAAGGAAAAGCCTTATGGTTGTAAAATTTGCAACATGGCTTTCTCTGAAAGGAGTAGATTAAATAGACATTTACGTATTCATACCAAGGAAAAGCCTCATGTTTGTGAAATATGCAACAAGGCTTTCTCACAAAGTAGTGGTTTAAATAAACATTTACGTATTCATACCAAGGAAAAGCCTCATGTTTGTGAAATATGCAACAAGGCTTTCTCACAAAGTAGTAGTTTAAATAAACATTTACGTATTCATACCAAGGAAAAGCCTCATGTTTGTGAAATATGCAACAAGCCTTTCTCTCGAAGCGATAAATTAAAAATTCATTTACGTATTCATACCAATGAAAAGCCTCATGTTTGTGAAATATGCAACAAGGCTTTCTCACAAAGTAGTAGTTTAAATAAACATTTACGTATTCATACCAAGGAAAAGCCTTATGTTTGTGAAATATGCAACAAGGCTTTCTCACAAAGTAGTGGTTTAAATAAACATTTACGTATTCATACCAAGGAAAAGCCTCATGTTTGTGAAATATGCAACAAGGCTTTCTCTCAAAGCGATAAATTAAAAATTCATTTACGTATTCATACCAAAGAAAAGCCTCATGTTTGTGAAATATGCAACAAGGCTTTTTCACAAAGTGCTGATTTAAACAAACATTTACGTATTCATACCAAAGAAAAGCCTCATGTTTGTGAAATATGCAACAAGGCCTTTTCTCAAATTTGTTCCTTAAAAAGACATTTGCGCATTCATAGCAAGGAACAGCGTCATGCTCGTGAAATATTTTAAAAGAATTTCTGTCAAATTGGTTTCTTATATGTACATTTACATATATAAATCATGGATAAACTGTCCTTTCTCTTAAGGATATATTGTTTTTTGAGTAATTTGCTTATATTTTTATTGGATTAATAAATTATGATGACATTTGTTCATTCACACCAAAGAAAAGTGTCAAGTGTGTGAAATATCTACAACATCGCTTTCTATCGCAGTTGTGGAATATAAAAAGACATCTTATTCTATACCAGGAAAAATCTTTATGTGGGTGTTACTTCTGAAATTTCAAATTTGTTACTTAGAAACACATTTGTACACATTCATGCCTCCCAAAAATTTGAAGCTTTTATTTTTATGTATATTTAACATTTTATCTTTTAAAATTTAGTCTTAGTTATTTTCTCCTAATAAATCTTAAAGCTTTACGCTTATTAAAATTTTCGGTAAATTTTTGCACAAAGGCTTCACTTGAAAATTAATTTTTACGTTTGCAAATAATAGTTGGAAAAAGGTTATATTTTGAGTCATTTGATTCAACTTTAGATGAAATACTACTTGAACGTGGTGTTAAAGAATTATTACATACTTTAGCGGTTTTTTATAAGTTGGCAAGTTTTAATTTTTTTTTTATTCATTTGTGCTGTATTCTTTAAGAACAGATGTTGCCAATCCAAACGACCTTGCCTCTTTAAAAAAACATTATAATCCTGTGCACTGTATGTAAAAATTTCTCTTTTAATATTAGATTCGGAATTGTTATAAACATTTATTGGAGAAAATTTAAAACAGAATAAATTATTTTTATGATTTTCATTATGTTTGATGTATACAAACATTGATAAAATATTAATAATGCAATCATCGAAAAATGTTTAATTAATGAGATATTTGTTTGTGAACTCTTTCACTTAGTTTTTGCAAGGCGATATGATTGCGTGCGTTTGCACATCATAATTGATTATGCAGATTTTCGTCCGGTAAGTCTGAGTGCGATTTATGTCTGATAATTTTCATTTGGGGGGGGTCTAACTGCAAGTGTATGTTAATCCCAAAACCCTTGTTTATTTTCGTGACATAAGAATTATAAAAATCTATTTTGGATTGTGATGTTTCAAAAATGTGTGTTTTAATTCAGTATTGCTCTATAAATTAGTTCTATTGGGAGAAGATATTCTGGGCCACAACTCGACATCAAAGGGAGATGAATATATTTTTAAAATAATTTTTGTCTTTGTCTAAAAAATAATATCTTTCTGCATCGATTATTAAATTTTTCTTCCTTGTAATTGATTTTTTCGATGATAACTACGAAAAAGCATTAATCCTATAACCATTCATCATTTCTTAATTCTGATGCTGGAATTTATAAACAAGTCAATTTCTTATTGTAACTCATAAAATATCTTCCACGACTCAACCATTTGAAACGACTGAGAATGTCACCATATTAACTGTCTCATTCTTTTGGGAACTCTTTAACTGGTTGATGCGAAAGTACACATGATCGAATGTAAATTCACTGTTTTTATGACTACTTGCTTAACATAATTCATCGATAATACTTGGACACATAGATTTTGTTGGTTACTGAAACAGTGGATTATATTTAAATCATCTCTTTGTCAGCAGTTATTAATTTTGTTGATGTATTCTATGTTGTTGATCAGTAATTTCACAGGTGCTCCATCAGTTGTTCTTCTAAAAAAAAATTCAAAATACAAGTTTTTGCATAAACGGTTTTCAAACTTCTCAAATTTAGCATTTCTTGTTACTTAAAATGATTTATTTACTCTAGGAATGAATATTACAAGTGGAGCTGTGTTTGAAATGTCTGTTTTTCTTGAAATGCTAAGAAAACATGTTCAAAATCTCGATTTCGATCACTCACTTTTACATAATTTCCTTTGAAGTGTTATTATTACGATGACATACTGTTTGCTGAGATAGTCTTTAAGTTCAAAAATCTTATCATTTTTTTTTTGCAATCAAAAATGAAACAGAACAACTTACCTTAATAATATTAGATGGTTGCTGTAATGCTGAACCAAAAAAAATTTTATTGTGTCTTTAATTGAAATTTAAATTCTCTGAGCCTTGTTTCATTTCTGCATTGAATTTCAAATAACCATTGATATTTTGTTTTGTAATGCCTTTTTAATGTGTTGTATTCCGTTGTGTGTACCAAGCTTGCTTGGGAACTTACTACTGCGGGTTTCGCATCAGATTGATCACCTGGCCGGAACATTTGCTCATGCATCTCAGGGCCCAAGATTACGTATACTGAGTTGGACACAGTAGGCCTTTGCCCTCATGGGCGGTTGCGCCTCCGAGTTAAGTTTTTATTCCTTGAACACAGGGATGGTCTCTCAGCAAATTAACCATGTTAATTTTGTGTTTGAAAATGTCAAAAAAGTACTTTTCTCTTCCCATTCCGTATGTTCGTCTTTTATTCTTCCCTTCTTTGTACTCACACTACAAAATATAAAAAAAATAGTATATAGTTTGCACAAAATATGCGTATATGCATATTTTTTTTTAATTTTCAAACCAAGTTAATATTTATTTTATTACTCTAGCTATAGTGTGATAAATTTACAGGAATCAAACATAATGCATCGAAGAAAGGGGGGGGAGCAAAACACAATACTTCTAAGTATGCATAAAAAAAGAAACACTGTGATAAAATAGAAAGAATTATGTGATTGACCTATTTCAAAACTTTACTCTGAAAATAAAAATTGTGCAAATGTATCTTTTTTTGTAAAAGTTGTAGTGAGTGTTACTGGCTGCAAAATTATTCATCACGGGTAGCGGGTTGGTCACTCCTCTTTTATAATGACTATTACATGTAATGATATACCTGTATTAATTTTGATTAATACTGTATACAATTTTGTTATTTCAATCATTTCTAGATTTCAAAGAAAATTATGTTATAATTCATATATGAGTATTGCTTTCAGTGTAGTATTATTTATGCTGTATGGTAGGCTCTTGAACTTTATGTGCAATTATACTTTATATGTGAATATCACACCTAATGCAGAAAATGTATCAAATTTAAAAAAAAACATTTAAAGGAGAGTTTGTATGATCAAATTAAAAATTTTGTTTTTGTGCAGACTTGATAAAAAAAAATTTACTATGCATGTTTCATTCATGAAGTACATTTTTAAGGTATTTTGCTCAAGTCATTATTCTTCGTTTTCTTAAATTTAGCTAAATATGATTAGAAATAAATGTTTTAATGCATTTTTTTACATTTAAAGTGTAAAACAATTCATACTTCGTTTTGCATATAAATGCATTTTATAATTACTTATATTATTCACCGAAAACTGAAGAAAGAAAATGTAGATTTAATAAAAGGTCTCGATTTGGAGATTTTAGGAATATCAAAAACTCAAAATCGATTTTTAAAAGGGGTTTACCCTACTGACTGGTCTTAATTTACAGTTTTAAATTCTTTATTCATGTTGATTTTCGATTGTTTGAATAGGTATCTTTTCCAACTTTTAGCATATATTTTCAGCACCTTTTTTTGCGAAGTCAATGTTAGATCTGATATCATCTACGTGCAATTCAAAGTTTTGTAGTTCGTTATGACTTTTCTTTCTGAAATCTAGAAAAAGAATACAAAGTTCTTTTACTGATTCATTGTTTAAATCTTGAGGTTTACTAGATGGTTATTTTATTTTCGAGGAAGAATTATTTTTAGATTGATTGAAGTGTTATTTTTCCTTTTCCCATTGTCGTTTTTTTAACTGGTCTGTGCTCAAAGTACTTGAGGTTTGCCGAGGCTGGTTTGAAGAAGGTCCACTGGTCAGCTTTGTTGTTTGATTAAATGGTGAATTAAAAGGATTAAAATCTTTGAAATTCATAGCTCCTTGAACACTTAAATTGTCTTTATTTGAATCAGACCAAACAGTTTCAATTATGTTATTGGTTCCATTTTTGGATAAATTATTTTGTTTAATAGAGTTTCCTCCAATGCTTGCTTTAGTGTTTGAAAACCAGTCACTAAATAACCTCGAATCTTTTAATGAAGAATTATTGAACGAGAATATTGAATTAGGACTAAAAGATACAGTTTCCTTGGGGGAATCTTCACAACTTGAGCGCATTCATGTTGAGGCTCCTCTAATTGAGAATCAGAGATATCTGTTTCAAATTTAGGGTTATTAGTAGGCTTAGTTATACTTTTTTGAACAAGAATATTCTTCACAGCGTTCGGTTCAGAACTTGAAATTACTGAATCGAAGTCCATTGCACTGGAAGTACTAAAATATTGCAGCTAAGTCAAGGAATAAAACTGAAATATCCTTCAAAACTGTTGCAATTAAATAAAGATCAGTTCAGTTCAGTACAGTGATAACATTATAATTCTGGAGACTTGGGCATCGTTTTATGCTCTGAAAGAATTCTATGGATATATTAATATTTTAGAATCTATTGGTAGATATTAAGAATTCTACTTTTTGGACATGCTCTCTTGTTTAATATTTTGCGATTGTTGAGTTGAGATAAAATTTTTCAAAACTTTTCTTTTGAGTTTTGTAATTTGTATAGTTAAAATGAAATGTTCACACTTGTTTCGGGTGCTTGACATTCCAAACACATTGGAGAATCTACTTGTTTAAAAAGAAAACAAAATGTCATTCAATTGTAGGTGTTTTTTTTTTTTTTTTGCTTGCATCTTATTAATTAAAACCTTTGAATATATGTATTGTTTGCTACCTGTCTATTCAAATTTTCATGATATGAAATATAATTACATTTTTTTGTGTCTTCTGTTCTTTGTTTATGTTTCTTTATTTCTACTTTTATGGGTTTTTTAATTCCTACTGTTATAGCTCACACTCTCTATATATTTATTTACTTATTTATCTTGGTGAAATTTTCAATCGTTAATAAAATACATTTTAAAGCGCTCAATGGGGCTGAAATTTTATATACACGATTATTTTGGATGACAATACAATAATTTAATTATAATTAATAAAAATTAATTGATTAAAACTAATTATTTAAAGAACTACAAATACAGCCACGTTGGCGACTTAGCGACAATTTTGGAGACTTCTGTCAAAACTTGAAAAGGTTTTTGTCACACGTTTTAAAGCATTCAGTTGAACTGAAATTTTATATACATGGTTGTTTTAGATGACAATACTATACTTTAATGATAATTAATAAAAATTAATTACCACTTAATGTTTTGATTCTGTCCTATGTATATACGCATTTATATTAATTGTGACTATTTAATAAAAAGTAGCTAAGATAATTTTTTTTTTCTTGATCTAAGTAGGAATTGACTTAATTTTTTTTTATATATTACTTTTGTTTTTAAATATGTATGTAGATCTCTCTCTCCTCCACTGGAATCTAAGGAATAATACTTCAAGGTTCTGTAGAGGTCTAAGCTAGTTTATCTCTTCTTCATTATTCTCTAGTCCCTTATGTGCTATACCTAAATGAATGCTATTGATTGAACTATATGAAGACTCTCTTGCAAAGTGGAAACTAAATTAAAAATTATCGTATTTGAGTTTCTATAAATAATTTGAAGATATTTTAGAAACAAATAAAAACCCTGTCGGCTTACAGTGAGAGCAATCACAATGTAATAATTTTTAAATTTTTGCATGGTTTGAGTTACAATGGTCTCGACTTATGGTGATCGGGGTTTCTCTCATTCCTGAAAATCCCAGTACTTCTGTGAACGAAAGTTTAAAAAACTCACATTCTATAGCAGTGATTCTCAAACTGTGGGGCGTGCTCACCTGGGGAGATGTAATAGCCCCGCGTGTGTGGGGGGAGGGAGCAAGCTCATGAAAAAGTCAAAAATGAAAGATTTTCTAAAAAAATTATTGTTTTAAGGCAATTTTTTATATTTGAAATATATTTACTTAAAATATAAAAAATAACAACAACATTTAAACCGCTCAGGACCATTGTCATATCTATAGTAAAATAATATTAAAAATATAAAGAAGGATGTAAAAGATACAGAAAGTTTTAAAGTAAAGCAAGGATCATGAGTAGAAAGGTTAAGTACTGGTCAAGAAGTCAATCATCTAAATTCATTGGACAAGTGATAGAAATTAATGAGTTCTATCACAGAAAATATCTGACCAAGTCACCATTGGGAGACTATTACACTTCTCCTGCTATGGATGAAGGCTGTGTAGAGTGCAGTGATATAAACTGCATACTATGTGAACCTAATTTTGATAGCCATGGTCATTGTTTCTTTCATTAAATAATTTGTGAAAAACTTCTTTTTTTTTTTTTTTTTTTTTTTTTTGCCCATTTGTACCATTAAATATAATCTAGGCACATTTATTTCAGTGTATTCTTGTTTCAAAAAGAATATTTACATATTTTTATTTAAATATACACCAATTTTAGAACTACCCCTACTTTTCCCCACCAGAAGGAGGTAAACTGGGGGTATCAAAACATGCTCTTTCAAATGTATCACTGCGAGAAAACAATCTAATCAAATTGAATGGCTATGTTTCATGTTTAATCTATATGAATCCAATGTATATAAAATGCATCAAAAGTTTCATTAAAATGAATTTAATAGTTTGATTTTAGGTCTTTCTCTATAAAAAACGCTTGATTTTACCCCCACCTAACCCTATCTATCTTTTGGTGCAAAAACTGTGAAAAGTATAAAACGCAAGCGCGTTTTGATGTTTGAGACTTATTTGACATCAGATGGTTATTTTTAATCCACTCTGATACAAGCTGAATTCTAAAAAAATCCTTCTTTTTGTGTGATGTAAAATAAACTTGCTGTGAAATTCGACAATAATGATGAAAATATAGTTATGTTTAGAAGTCAATTTTTTATGTTAATGAAATTATTGAATCATTGAATTAACTTAATAAATTAAATTATTTTCGGGTGTTAACACAAAAACAATTTTGTCTAGTTTGGACAAAAATAATTTTTCTTTGATGACAGCATGAGTTTATGAGTGTATTTTGAAACATGTATAACATTCAAATAAATTTAAAAGAAAATTATACTTAGAAAACTAACAACCATAAATATTTGAAATTTACAGTAGAATATTACACATTTCTTAATTATCGATCAGAATAATTTTGTTTTTATAATTTATAAATTACAGAGGAATGAAAAACACATTTATTACATTTACATTATTACATATGTTACATTTGCATTATTATTATGTATATTACTGTACATGTATTACACTTAAAATATTTCTTTCTATATTATTGCACACAAGTATAATAAATGATATTACATATTTACTTTTTAAAAAATATTTATGTATATTTATATATATATATATTTAAGCAATTTAGGAAAACAACACAATGAGATCGGGTGAACAAATTGCAAATGTATTTTTAAAGCAATATACTTTTGAATCGAATATTTTGTAGTAATCATATATATATATATATTATATATTCTACAATTATTAAATAGATGGCGCCACATGCTTATTAAATTTTAATATATATTTTTGCGTTTCATTTATATTTTACACTAATATTTATATGAATATTATTTTATGATTTTTTTAAAAGTATATATATATATATATATAAATTTCTTAATATCCTATCGCAATTAATTTTATGCGGATCTGCTTTCACTCCCTTGTATTTGGCGGGAACGCATTACTAGTTGATGCACTCCCGACCTACGTCTAAAGCCCTCGTGTAGCTGAACAGTGCGACGTTAATATTCAATCAATCAACCGACCTACGTCTACACTGCGAATAAAAGTAGGCTATATTTTTGATTATATGTTATTAGTTTAATGATTTTTTAATATTTAAATTCCTCATATATAATTCTTTCCTTTCTTCTTGGTACATAGTATGACAAACTACAGGTGAAGGTTGGCCGGCCCCAAAACATGTTTAAACCTGCAATCCTGGTTCCTAAGGCCAGGAGTTTGTCATTATACTACTGTGTCTTCTTCCTATTTAGTTATCTTAGGTTTATAACTATATGTTTTATTTTTATATTTTTGTTTATATATTTGTGTGTATATATATATTTATATATTGGATTTTTTATTTTGGATTATACATTATAGATATATATATACACTGCTGGACAATTGCTAAGGACGGATCACAAATTGCTATGTAGCATAATATTAAGCGAGACATGAGGTCTAGTAGGATAAAATATAGTTGCCACACTGTTCAGACATTAGAATAAAGAATATTTATTGTTCTGGAAAGTACAAAAGCTGTGAAACATCTGAAAGAAAAAAAAATGTTCATTTGATCTACGTACGGAGAAATGGAACAATGCATCTAAAAGTCAGCAGGCACCTTAAAGAAAGGTATCAGTACGGGATATGTCCACCGTGGAGTGTGATGCAACATTCCACACGTCGTACCATACTTTGCACAACATTATCCAGCAGCTGTTGAAGTAATTTATCCCATTCCTCTGTGAGTGCACGGATGAGGGTGTTCTTGTTTGTCGGAGGATAGTTTCGACCAGCAACTTGCCTCCCCAAAGCATCCCCCACATTTTCAATGGGGTTTGGATCTGGAGAACGCGCTGGTCATACGAGACTTTGAATACCCTCGCTGTCTAGACAATCCTGAACAGCGGGTGTTCGATGACATGTTGCGTTGTCGTCCATAAAAACAAATTTATCACCGACAGCGCCACGGAAAAGACGAACATGAGGAAGTAAAACTTCATCAATGTATCGTTGGCCCATCATAGTCCCATTCGCAACCACATGTAGGCGTGTGCGGCCATTGATCATGATGCCGGCCCACACCATGATACTGCATGTCGGATATTGGTCCTTTTCCTGGATATTTTCTGGACGATAAGCAGTACCACTCTCGCGCCAGATCAGTTGGCGTCTACAATCCGATGACAGACTGAACCTACTCTCATCTGAGAATAGTACGCATGCTCAGTCCTGTTCAGTCCAATTGTGATGCTCACGACACCATTGAAAACGGGCAGTACGGTGCTGTCTAGTCAATGGGACACACACAACAGGTCTGCGTGCGTATAGTCCTCCTCCCCTCAAACGTCTGGCAACAGTTTTTCGGGAGATCTGCTTTCCTGAGGCAGCAAGAAACTGATTTGCCACCTGCTGAGCTGTGGTGCGCCTATTCCTTTTTGCTGATAGGACGATATACCTGTCTTCTGCAGGCGTCGTACTTCTAACACGACCTCCCCCGTGCCGTCTACTACACATTCCAGTAGTTTTAAATGACTTCCACAGCCGTGAAACAACGCTGTGAGCGATGTCGAACTCCCTGGCAACATCTGTTATTTTTCGCCCTTCTTCGATCTTTCCAATAATTCGGCCACGCATAAAATCATCTATGTGATGTCGGGAAGACATGCCAAAAATTTTAAGTTCGTGTATTAAATCTTTCCTGTAAAACTTTGACTTGAAACAACAACTGTCCACACGCGTCAAAACCTTTAAAGCTGTTATGAACGCTATCACGTGATGAAGAGAAGTGGAAAAAAAAATTTGCATACTCATACTTCTTCTTACTAATATCCCGCACTTATTCTAATTTTCCACATTTTGCTTCCTTTCATTTTGTGGTTGCTATGGATGATAGTGTTATCCGTCCTTAGCAATTGTCCAGCAGTGTATATATATACATTTGCAATTTGTTCACCCGATATCATTGTGTTGTTTTCCTAAATTGCTTAAATTTTATCATTAGTTTAAGGACAAGATTCTACATTGATCCCAATCTGAAAGTGATTATTTCATCCTACGAGAAAAGAGAAATCTGAAATTACTGTTGAACGTGAAAGAGCAAACCGATTTTGAAACTCCTACATTGAAACTGTACTTCTTATTCTAACAAGAAAGCAAAGCTTCTTTAATTCGATTACGTGATGAATTGTCCAGATTTTCTTCCATAATTGTTTAAATACTAATATTTTGTTTTCAATTCATTGTAATTAAAAGTAATATTGCATAGCAGTAATTGTGAATTTTCACCACATACGAGTAAAATAGAGTTACAGAACAGCATAATTTGTAATCAGTGTCAATAGCTGGAAGGCATTTTATGATTTATAAGTTTCTTTAAGACATCAAGTCATATAAGATTGATCATTTTTCAATTAAAAGTCGAGTTTACCTACAACATTTTAACTGCAGTTAACTATGTTGTAGATATTAGAGCATTAGCCTGTAAATAATAAGTAGCCAGAATAAATCATTTCTACTGTTTGTAGGAACATTTTTCATAAATTAAACGAAAATTCGTCATCCACAGCTATTTTGTTTACATCACATATTTTGAAGCTACGAGTTCATCAACTACTTTTGAAAGTTCCTAATGTGTGCTTAAGAGAGCATGCACAAGCTTTTTTATGAAATGCAGGTCAGACACAATCTTTTCCACTTCTTCTACAATAATTTTAAAATCTTAATATTCTCTAAGTATTTAATCTTTTCTTTTAAGCTTGCAAAGTGTCCTAAGCTGGATTTTAAATGGGGCTTTGGATATATTGTTTCCCAAAATATAGATAAAGTTTGTTTCAGAGCAAATGCTATTTTTAAATTGCCAGCCTCGCATATTTTTTACAACCTATGAAAAACTAACGAACTTGGGAAAAGGGAATTTTTAATTATCTCTCAATTATAGATATTCCTCTCGTCCTCATACATTGTATTCACCCAGATGATAGCCATGACAGATTTACGGTCGGGAGAACAAAAGTTGTTTTCTGTTTTCCCCATGTAATCTAAGAATTCAATAAGAAAGAACTCCAGTTACCTCCTTTGAGATAATTTATAATGTTTAATACTAAAAAATGCCCTGCTAGCACACATTCTGCAGGATAAGTTACTTCAATATTTTTCAATGCACAATTTTCTTCTTTCAATATATCGCTATTTTATTAAAAGCATTTTAACACAAAGTGGCAAAAAGCTCCAAGAAACATTATTGAGGTCAGCAAAGACATTATCAGTCTGAGTTCAGTGTACCTGACCGCAAGCAGCATATTTTTAATAAAAATTTAATTAAAATTAAAAATTTACTTTAAGTGTTACTGAGATCATTGCGTATTGTTTGAAACTGAAAAAAAGCAATCAGGCGAAGATCCCACGTACTTGTAGGTAAACACTTGAATTCACTTCTTCTGAAGAATTTTTCTCCGTGTTTGCAGCTGATTTCACGACTTTCCCCAATTTATTTAAACTCACGATTTTTCTTAACCTCTACGTACTTCTACTTAAGATTTCATGATTAACAATTATTGCGTAAATAAACATTTTGGCCCGGTACTAAATTTCCCTTTGTTTTGACACAAAACAAAGTTCTCTCCGCTTAGCACAATATCTTTTTCGCAATCAACAAAACACTTTTCTCTTAGTTGTTTTCGGAAAGAATCTTTAGGAGTTATAGTCGCTTAGGAATATTTGAAAAAGAAAAAAATCAGGCACAATAACGATATAAGCTGCATAGACCTTCGGATTCACATTTGATTTCTGCTTTCCCAACTAAACAGAAACTTTCTAAAAATTTAACAATGCATGTGTCTTTAAAAAACGTATTAAACATTCTCCTTGAATTTAAAAAAATTAACTATTCATCACAGGTGCTGGACACGATTCTTTTTGACATCCTGGAAAGACACCCCATTTACCATTATTCTGACATACAATGCGATCAGGCCCTAATAATGGCATGCTTTTACTACACTCAACGAAACATACGTTTCCTGGCGAAATTACGCTGCAATCCCCCTTTATAATCAAATCATTAGATGTATTTATGCTTGGACAACTGCAACCTAAGGGAACACCCCATTTACCTCCTTCGAAACATTTTATAAAGCTTAAGTCTAATAAGCGTCCACCCTGCACACATTGTACCGGACAGGTATCTTCAACTTTCTTTTCAGAACAATTTCCTATTACTTCCAGTGTTGAACTTTTCATCACAGGGTCTGGACACGATTCTTTTTGACATCCTGGAAAGACACCCCATTTACCATTATTTTGACATACAATGCGATCAGGCCCTAATAATGGCATGCTTTTACTACACTCAACGAAACATGCGTTTCCTGGCGAAATTACGCTGCAATTCCCCTTTATAATCAAATCATTAGATGTATTTATGCTTGGACAACTGCAACCTAAGGGAACACCCCATTTACCTCCTTCGAAACATTTTATAAAGCTTAAGTCTAATAAGCGTCCACCCTGCACACATTGTACCGGACAAGTATCTTCAATTTCTTTTCAGAACAATTTCCTATTATTTCCAGCGTTGAACTTTTCATCACAGGGTCTGGACACGATTCTTTTTGACATGTTGGAAAGACAATCCATTTGCCATTATTCTGACGTACAATGTAATCAGGTCCTAGAGTATTGTGACCAATTTTACAGCGAAGAGAACACCTTTCCATTTTTGGTACAAAATCACACTTCTTTGCCTCTTCAAAAGATTGGGAAACATACGGAGTTACACACGCACAACTGGGTGACTCACTCCATCGCAAATCTTCTAAGCATTTCATTTTATTTCTTTCAATTAATTTCCCACCATTTTTGCAAGAGACTTCACAAGCTTCATCAACAGTGTTTTAGTTGAACAATTCTCTCTTTTAATTCCAGAAGATCATCTTGCAACACTACGCTCGGGCAAAAAACTTTAACGCACTTTGGCTGAGAACTCCATTTCGAATTATACTGGCAAAGAATGGAATGCCTTTATTACACTCAACGAAACATTTTTTTCCTGGCGATATGTCGTTGCAATCCCCCTTCGTAATCAAACCATTAGATATATTTGTACTTGGACAGGTGCAACTTGAGGGAAAACTCCAGCTACCTCCTTTGAGACATTTTATAGTGCTTGAACCTAATAAGCGTCCACCCTGCGCACAATGTACCCGACAAGTTTCTTTATTTTTTTTAAATGTGCAGTTTTCTCCTTTTAATATTTCCCTATCTAATACAGGACGAGAACAATGCGTTTTAATACAAAGTGGCAAAGAACTCCAAGTAGCATTGGGGAGGCAAACAATAACATCCTTAGTCTGAATTGCGTATCCCTGAGGGCAAGCTACAGCACATGTTTCGTTTTTTTTCTTAAAAATGCAGTCTCCTCTAAGAGTTAGCAAATTTTGCGTAATATTTGGAGCTGGGCATAAGCAATCTGGTAAGGAACTCCACGTATTTGTAGGTAAGCACTCAATTTCATTCGATGCATTAATTTTTCCTCCATGTTTGCAGGTGACTTCACAACGTTCTCCAATTTTTTTTAAAAGAACAGTTTTTCTTTATCTCCAAGTATTCGGTTAGATTGGGTGGTGGGCATATCTTGTGTATACATTTCGGTATGCTACTCCATTTCGTATTAATTTGGCATGAAACAAAGGAATTGCCGATGAATTCCAAATTTTTTGTACATTGAAGAAAACATTTTTCTTCAGGCTTTATGTAGCCGCAGCTGTGTTTGAATTTCAAGCCACTGGAGAGATGCAGAGGAGGGCACGTACAATTTGGCAGTATACTCCATTGGCTATCGCCTTGACATTGAAACGTATTATTGCCAATTATTTCACCGCCTTCTTTGCATTTCAAAGTGCAAATATCTTCGAAATATTTGTCGGCACAATTTCCTATGAATTCTAAATGAGTACCTAACATTTTGGGGTTTGGACAGGACTTTTTAATACATTTCGGAAAAGAACTCCATCCACTATTATTCTGACAAGTTACATAATTCAGACCAGCCGTATTATAGCCTTCTTTACATTTAAGAGTGCATATTTCATTTGGTTTCTTAGAAGTACAATTCTGTATGGGTTCTGTAGATTTCTCAAAATTTGGTATCGGACATGTGCATTGTGGTGGTTTACTCCACGTCAAATTTTCTGAGCATTTCATTTTATCTTCACCAATTATAATTCCACCATTTTTGCAAGCCATTTGGCATGTATCTCCAATGGTTCTTTTGAAACACACTTCCTTGAGTGTCAGAGGACCATCAGGCAATACTAGGTCTGGACATAATGCCTTTATACATTGTGGTTGAGAGCTCCATTTCGTATTGTTATCACATATTAAAAAGTCCTTTCCACTGAATGTCCAACCTTTATTGCACTTTAATTTACAAGAGTCTTTGGGCAGTTTTTGGGAGCAGCTTTCCACTACTTTAACAAGATCGCTTAAAACTGGCCGTGGACAGGTGCAGTTTGGAAAAATACTCCACTTGAGGTTTTCTGTGCATTCAATGACCGCATTGCCAATTATCAAACCTCCTTGTTTACATCTAATTTTACATGATTGTTTTACAGATTTATGAAAACAGTCTTCTTCCAATACTAATATTTCTGGAAGCATCGGGTCCGGGCAATACTTTGGGCATTTCGGCAGAACACTCCATTTGGTGTTATTTTGACAAAAAATAAAAAACTTCTTTTCGGATTTCTTACTGTTGTTGCAAAGTACCTCACAATATTCGCCTATTTTAATGTAATTGCAGATACTTTTAGTTTCTAGATCTTCCAATAACACTGGAGCAGGGCACGTACAGTCACTTGTGATATTCCACTTCTCATTAGCTGAACAAGTGATTTTATTTTCTCCTGTTAAATTTCCTCCTTTACAGGAAATTTTACAACTTTCTCCGATGCGTTTAAAAAGGCAATTCTCCTCGAGTTTTAAAGAAGCAGAAAGAAGAGGGTTTTTACAAACATGTGACTTACATACAGGTTGAATGCTCCACTTTAAATTACTTAAACATTCTATGTAATTTCTACCAACTATAAATGAGTCATTTTTGCATTTTAAAACACATAACTTGCCTGGCAATATTGCAGTGCATTTACTACTCCTGAATTTCAAATTGTTTTTTAACATCGGTGGAGGGCATGGGCAGAGAGAGTTTGGTAGGCGACTCCAGTTTCCAAAATGTAAGCATAAAATATAGTTCCTGGGTAAAGGAATTCCCCCGCTTCGGCAACCTAAGTTGCAGTTTTTCCCAGCAGGTATAGAAGTGCAATCTGTAATAAATGTCAAAATTCTGGAAAGTTTTGGTTTGGAACACATCATCACAGCACACATTTTGGAAGTACACTCCATTTCGTATTCGCTTGACACCGAATAAAATTATTTCCAGATATGACTATCCTTTTATCAGGGCATTTCAGGTTGCATGTTTCGCCCGACTTCTTCTTGCGGCAATCTTCCATTGCTTTCATTTCATCTGGTAGCATAGGATTCGAACAGGTGCATTGCGGGAAGGGTGTCCAGTACAACATTCTTGTATGAATTTTGCAAGTAATATAATTTGAACCAATTAGACTTCCTCCTTCTCTACACTGTAATCGGCATTTCTCTCCCAGTACTTTTGAAGTACAATTTTCGTGAAACTTTAAAGTACTGCTTAACTTTGGCTTGGAACAAATCAACGTTTTGCATTGTGGCAATGGACTCCAGCGAGTATCTTTTTTACAGACAATGAAACCTTTCCCTATTAACCTGAAAAACTGTCTGCATGTAACATGGCACTTTTCTCCTACGATCTTATGGTTGCACCTCTCTGTCGTTGACAAATATTTCGTAAGCAATGGCAATGGGCAGGTGCAACGAGGGAAATTGCTCCATTCTTTTATATTATTGCAAAAGATTTTATTTGATCCGATTAGCGTTCCTCCTTCTTTGCATTGAACGAAACATGCTTCGCCAGGTAATAAAGAAGAGCACTTATCTGCATAAACTAACGCCTTAGGCAATTTTGGAAGAGTGCAACGATGCGGTTTGCATTTTGGTAGTAGACTCCATTGAGCATTATTTTGACAAAGAATATGTTTCACATTAAAAAATTATTGATGGATCTTGCACTTCACCCTGCATCTTTGTCCAATAAGTTTGGTAGAGCATTTTCCAATCAAAATCAGTTGATTTCTTAGTATTGGAGGACACGTACATTTCGGCAGCTTTGTCCATGCTTTCCCTTTTATACATGTCACTCTAGGCGAGCCTATGAGTGTTCCCCCTGCCAAGCACTTAAGTTGACAATGCTCACCCGAATATTTCAATGAACAATCTTCTTTGAAACTAAGATATTTTGGTAATCCTAATTCTAAGCACGGAACATTTTTGCATTTTGGCTCATGGCTCCATCGTGTGTTATTCTGACATACTATGAAATTATCAGAGACTAAAGACATGTGCTCTTTGCATTTCAAGTGACATTTTTCTCCCATTCCCTTTTTTGTGCAATTCTCTATGGTGATTAAATCATCTGACAGATTAGGAACAGGACAGGAACAAGTTGGTAACGGTGTCCACATGAACCCAAATATGCACACTATAAAATTAGGACCAAAGAATTGTCCTCCTTCCTTACATTCAAGTAAACATCTTTTCCCAGGAATTACATTCGTACAATCTTCAGAATAAAGCAAATTTTCTGGTAACTTTTTTTCCATGCAATAATTTCTTTTGCACTTGGGGAGTTTACTCCATTGGGTATTGTTTTTACAAACTATAGCAGCATTTCCTTCAATTTTCATGTCATTTTTACAAATTAAAAAGCAATGCTGTCCTGGGAATTTATATTTACAATCATTTTTTGTTTCAATGAAATCTGGCAATGAAGGTATTGGACAAGTACAGATAGGAAGAAGAGTCCAATGCATTGTACTCAAACAATCAATATAATTGGATTTAAATGGTCTACCTTGTTTTTTGCATGACACATGGCATCGATCCCCTAATCCCTTGGAAATGCAGTCTTCCTCAAAAATAAGTGTATTTGTAAGTACTGGCGTCGGACAGAGTTTCTTTTTGCATTCTGGTGCGCCACTCCATCTTGTATAACTGTTACAAGTAATAAAATTCCTGCTAATCGTAAACGAATTACTTTTACAAGACAAAAAATATTTTTGACCTGGAAGTACTTTCCTGCAATCGTGATTGGTTATAACTCCTTTGCTCAAGAATGGGAAAGGGCATGCACACTTGGGTTGTTGTGTCCAATGGGTTCCATTGATGCATTGAATTACACTATGTTTCAGCATCTTACCTCCTTTCTTACATTTTAATTTGCATTGATCTCCGGACAGTTTTGATGTGCAATCTTCTTGAAAGGCAATAGACCTTGACAATTGAGGTTTCGGACATCTAGGTCTCTTACACAAAGGCAGGGAACTCCATTTTAACTTGTAGTTACACATAATGTTACCATCACCTATTATCGAAAATCCTTTCTTGCATTCGAGAGCACATTTTTCTTCCGGGTGTCTGTTTGTACAATTGTCATGGAAATCAATGTCGTTCCTCAAAATGGGCAACGGGCAGGTGCACCGAGAGGGAGAACTCCATTTCAAATTACTTTTGCAAAATATAAAAGATCCCATCTCTGGTCTGTATTTGCATTTGACATAACATTTGGAGTCAACTACTTGCCCAGAACAATCTTGAGAGACTTTTAAATGTTTTCGAAATTTAGGAACTGAGCAATATGACTTGCCTCTAGAACATGGTTTAATTTTACTCCAAAGACCAGACGGTAAGCATGTTGTAGCGCTAGGACCAGTCATGTGGGCGGAGTCATCTATGCAGGTTAAGTCACGGGTAACGCCTCCTTCAGGATTACATGATCCGATTAATTTAAGATTTACATAGAGGGGAGGTGGGAAGCTGCATTTAATTTTAAACAATTTATACGAAGAAATTTTTTCCGGAAAACACTGAGGGATACCCTTCCAAGTACCGTTTTCACATTTAATGAGATGCAAACCTACCAGTACAAATTTCTTAGGGCAACGAATCTGACATTTGGCTTCGTCATTAAATGAACAATCATCAACAAAGGTTATATAAGGAGATATTTTTCTGGGGCACTTGTTAAAAGAGGGAGAGCAGGTAGGAAATGCGGACCATTTTCCGGACAGGTTGCAACTAACTCTACTATCCCCTTCCAAAGTACCATTTTTACACTGTAAATCACAATTTGATCCAATAATTCTTCCACAGATAGCACCATACCGGAATGTTTTTGGTAGCGGTGGACACAAAATAGGTGTGCATTTAGATTCTCTGATCCACTGTTTCATAAAACAACGCATGGTGTTGTTTCCTGATGGAAAAAAACCTTTTTTGCACTTATAGTGGCAGACTGAGCCCTCCGTAGGCAAGCATTTTCTCAGTAATACAGAATTTTGGGGAAGTTTTGGTTTCCGACACCGCAATTTCTCCGGGATTTCAATCGAGAACATTCTCTTTGCTTTTTCACAGTCAGGCAAACCCTGCCACAAACCCGAAGAGTTGCATTCTGCGTCTTTTACAAAAACCAACTGATGAATGATGGAATTCGACACACGTGAGAAAATTCGTACATCGCAGCCAACTTTGCTGCGGAGCGCAGTGGATTTTTTACATGAATTCTTAATAAAATGTACTTGAGCGGAGAGATTTTGATCTGCGCATTGCAGTCGAAAATTGCATAAAGGTAATGGTGACCATTCATGCGTCGATAAACACAGGATTTCTTCAGGTGCAATTATTCCATTAGGACACCGTACCTGAAAACAATTTAAATGAATCAATTTTCATTATTTTTCTCTAGATTATATGAAGTCAATTAGCTTATATTAACTTATATTTCATTAAGTTGGTAGCTTTACCTCAAGAAATTAACAAAAAAATTTTGTGTTGCTTGGTTGTGTTTTTTTGTTGGACAAATGATTCAAATACAAAATATAAAATGTTTATGCATCTTTTGAAATGTATATGAAATAATTAAAATGGAAGAAACACTTAAAAACAACTTGAATGGACAAATATGATATCAACGTAGAAAATCTCCCAAAAGAAGCACCGCAATGCATGAAATTCATACCAATATATAAATAAAATTGGTGCGCACAACAAGAAAGGGAAAGAAATGATAAAAATGAACTTGAAGTAAAGAGTGTAAAAATGTATAAAGATTGATGCATAAAGTTACCTTTAATATCACTTCGGAACATCTCTGGCAGCGATGTATGCCGTAAAAAAAAAGAAAGCGTGTATCAGTGCGTTAGAAGTTAACTTCTTTGGCTTATATGTATTGAATTGTATAATAAAGTTTTATTTTGAAGTAATCTTATATATAATTAACAAATTTATTATTATCATTATTATTTCAAACTATATTTTAAAAAAAAATAATTAGGATGGAAAAGGTATAAGTATAGACAAAATTTTCATTTTCAATACATAATACTAAAAAAAAATTTTATTGTATGTATTTTGAGAAAAGTATCCTCATTATTAGTATATTTCCATTATGCTCATGGGGGTGCTTCAGTACATACTTTTGTTATCAAAGGCTTGTGGTAACTAAAGTAAGAAATGTAGCTTTTTTGCACTCAATATCGCTGAAGTATCTCGAAAAGACTGCATCAATCGTAGTATTTGATTTTGTCGTTGATATTTGTCTGTTGTTTTGTAGAGATAAGGTGAAATTGTCTTTAAAAATCCAATCAATTGTAGATATTTGTCTAAAGCAAAATTGACATTAAAATCTCCACTTAAAATCATAGGTATTTTATCATAATTTTTATTAATTAAAGCAGAACCTCTTGATGTGTATGGTAATAATGATCGATGATGGAACTCGATAATGTCGTCCAACTTTTTGTTCGGAGTAATATATACGGCTACAATTATAATTTTTTGTCCATTATCTATTACGCATTCAGCCAAGCACAAATCCCCCACTGAAGATTGTATGGTACCATGAATATCGGATTTACTGACAGAACATTCCATGGATGGAGTTATAATGTTAACAGCATTTCTAGAATTTTGATAGATCGCAACTCCTCCTGCTCTCGTATTTGGTCGTTTATACTTCACAATGCAGTTGAAATTTGGAATAGATATATCACTTTCATTGCCCAGCCAAGTTTCTGATAAAACTAAAATATTTGAATTTCTTATTACTGAATCTTGTAAGTCTACAGCGTGAGCTGTAAGACTTTGACAATTAAAAGTAAAAATCGATAAACCTTGTCTGTTCGTTTTGAAGTTAATCAAATCTTCATTGATAGTTTGTAGTTTGTTCAATGAAAGTCGTTTAAATTCCTTTTGCAAATCAATTGTTGATGACGATCGTCTTCCACAATGGTAAAATGTTTTATTATTTTTTGTCGTAATATATAATCCTTCAATACTCGTTACACGTGATAAAGCAACGTATAATAATGATTGAGAGTGACGTCGATCGTATTGGTAAACAATTTCTGAGTATGTATTGCCTTGAGATTTATGAATTGTTGTAGCACATGCACACACCAACGGAGAGTGCGTACGCTTAACAAATATATCATTAAAATTCTTGACATTTTTATATAAAAATTTCCGTTTACCCATATTTTGTAAATTATCATATAAAACATTGCATTGCATGTATACATTTGTAAAGAATTGCTTAAAGTTAAATCAGATGAAAATATGAAATTTAAAAAAAATCAAAGCGCATGGAACGTTTTTAAATTTTTTTACAAACTATACTCATTTTTTTCACACCAATTTTTTTATATGATTTTAGTTCTAAGTTACATAGAGCCAGTAAAAATTTGGGGCATGTTTGTAAAAAATTTTACTGCCCACTGTAGTCTTAAAATACAAATTAATGACGCATTATATAACACTTTCACAACAATCAAATTAATTACACCAAAGCATATATATGATTTAAAAACTCACTTCTTAAACTTTATTTAGAAATTCCATTCGATTGAAAATTTAGTAAACACAATTTTTTATTGCCAAACTATTGGAAGAAATGTTGTGTTGCCACTAAATTTTAAAACAATAGATTGTTTGTATTATTTCCTTAAAAGAATTTTAAAACTGTATATCCAACAAACTCTCCTTAAACTAATTTTTGACAGATTTGAACCATTTAAATGCCTACTTCTGGTAGATTAAAGACTCACTTCCGATTTTTTTTAATTCATAAAATTGATCATAATTTGACTGCTAGGTAACGTAAAAAACAAAACAAATTATGTATTGCAAAGCTAATAGAGGAAAGGCTTGTTAAAGCTCCTGTTGAATGAGGAGAGGAGACAAAAACACAAAAGAAATTTTTAATGCCGTAATTTTTAATCTATTTTTTCAATCCTTTAACAGATTACGGATAATACTATTCTACATATGGAAAAAGAAGTTTCGTTAGATTAATTTTATAACTAATGAAGTTATTAAATATTTAATTAAAATTTTGAGTATTTTTTGAAAAATCGCAAAAAAAAAAAAGATTTCGTCATTTTTTTATGACTGATTCTAAAAGAGAAAAGCATGAACTTGTTTAGAAAAAAAATATCAATTCATTAACTCGAAAGGAAACTTAAAGAGAATGATTTAGAAACCATTTTTATAAAAGCGCCTCAATTTTGACTCATTTAAAAAAAAATCGTAAAAAATACAAAATATCATTATTTTGTAAAAAAATATATATATATATATACCATATCGTGGCGAAAAAAAGGATCTTTCCGATTCTGTAATTATTTTTTTTGTTTGAGATAGATAGTATGAATTAGATGGCGTTTTTTAAAACGGGGGAAAATTCGAAACTTCATTCATTTCTTCCTTACGTTCATCGCTAACCGTAACTGGTAACGCGTAACGGAAATTTCTTCCTACCGTGCCATAAGAAGTTAACTTCACAAAAATATCGCAGTAAATGAATAGACCCTGGATGTTGTGCAATGGTAGACATATCCTAAGCAGCACTTTCCAAATTCCGCGTATAGAAGCATTTCAGTTGGTTTCAAATTCGTTTAATACTGACATAGAACAGTCCCCGACACAATCTGAGTTTAAAGTAAAAAAAAAAAATCCAGAGCAACATGATGCGTTTTTGGACATGTATTATCATGCTGCTACATTTCATCTAATTAATATACCCTTTGTGAATAAAAGGACATGGGGATGTAAAAATCTCCTCCATGCTTAAATAGCCCTGATCAAAGTGAAATTGTTACAGTAAGTATGATCGTAAAAGCCATTATACTTGCGGTAAAGAAATTGTGTCTTTCGTCAGCGATGGCGTGGAACTTTTCTATTCAGCAGAAGGCCTTCATGCGTATTCCCAGTAAACATCGTAAGCGTGTAAAATTAACGTTAAGTTAAACTTTGTCACAAATGCTTGACTGATGGACAGTGGTATTATCTTCTACTCGGCTTTGAGACCACATGTAAGTTCTTTCTCCGATTTTTGACGATTTCATCTCCCTCTTAATTGAGCGATTCAACACACCATTTATATTTTCTATGTTTCAAGTTTTGTCTCTGTGGATGTCAGTCCTGCTAGCTCAAACCATCGTCATTGTTCCAGTGTATAGTGCACCTCGCAACATGACAAATGTGATAACTGAAATATATATATCATATATGGGCAGTATGATAATATATAAAATATGTATACGATCCCCAAAATCTACATGACGATAAGATTATCAAAAGCAACATTAAACCATCAGATGTAAAATCACATCAACATTAAATTTTAAAGAAATCCAAAAGGAGATATGAGAAAATCTTTTCAAGGTGCATATTTTTTCAGCTAGCACTTTTTTGATCACAAATGATTGATTTATATATTGCAAGATTGTTAGAAGCAAAGTTAAATCGAGACAAAAAAATCAGGTCAACATTGAACTGAAAGGAATCCGGAAGTAAATAAGAGAAATACTGTTTCAAGGTCAGCAAATATATCATAGTTGTATCCTAGATCAGCAAATAGCTTTTTATTTAAAAAAAATTTCTGATTTTTTTTTCATTTAAAACAAAGATAAGATCTTATCGGTCATAGAGATCATAAGACGATAAACAGTGACATACAAAAAAATGGTTCACAATATTACCAATTTGTCAATAGCATTTAGTTTGAATTAAGTGTCATTTTTTCTTTCTGTTATACTTCAAGCAATATTTTTCTACAAAGATGAAAACATTGAATTAGCTGATGAAGGAAGAATAGCAAAAATCTTTATTTTCAATGACAGAAAATATTATAGCAATGTCTTTATATGTAAAAAAGGTATACCATGCATATGTACAATTAGAAAAACTACATGAAGAACAGATTGTCAGAAGGAACATTAATCAATGATACCACAAACAGCTTTGAACAACAACAACAAAATAACAGAAAATCTTACATGCCGTTAAATCTGGCGTATAACGCCCACTTTCAGCATTAAAAATTAAATTGTAATTTAGGGGTTCAAGGGATTTAAAAACAAAAAAAGATGAGTATAGAAAAAAATTTTGACTTCTAGAAAAATCGAAATACTGTTTATTTAAAAGAAATGGCACTCCTTATGAACTTAAAAGAGTTGTAATTATATATAGATGTATACTATTTTTTTCTATACCTTGGAATAATACCTCAAATAAATTACTTCAAAACATGACAGCCTTGCATATGTGCATTTCAGGTCTCTTCGTACAAAAGAGGGTGTGCGTTATATGGTGAGCATAACAAACATTAAAAAATGCAGGTCAAAAGTATAGGTGAGCATTATACGCCCGATTTTATGGTAATCTGATATTTTTCTTTGCATTGTTTTTTTAGTGTCAAATTGTTCGATATCGTCCCTTTTTTCATTCATTTCACCATTGGAATGCTAAATAACTATGCATATCTTTCATGATATTCAACATTGATCAGCATCTGCTGATGAAGGAAGAAAAGCAATAATTTTTTTTCAACGAAAGAATATGTCATAGAAACGTGCATGCATAAAATCTTTAAATATATATATATGATGAACACAGATTGTGAAGGAAAATTAAATCATAATGCAACCCGACAAAAACTGCATTAACTCTGAATTTTAAAGTGCAAAAAAAGAATTACTTTTTTGAGCATTCAATCTCATCCATAATCTGATTTTGATGAAATTACCATAAACAGCTCAGAAAATCTCAGACGTAAATAAAAATTCGCATTAGCATTTGTATTCTTACCTATTAGCATCACTGCATTCAAATTGGCACCATGCGAATTGTGCTTTTTCCCACCAAAATCTTACAAATATTTTTTGTTTCATATAAAATTTTTTGTTTTTTTTATATCAAGGAATGATTCGTGTGGCGCCAATTTGGTTGTGGGGACACTAATAGGTTAATACCTAAAAATCTAACTTAAATCATGATGTCTACAATTTTATAATCCCAATTAGTTTTGCATTGAGCTCCATTTTCTTTTTGTTATTCTAATATTATATTCGCAAAAGCTTGTATATATGGATGTTTGTTACTCTTTCATGCAAAAACAACTGAACAGATTTTAATGAAACTTTACAATAATATAGCTGATACAATAATATAATTTTTTCTAGCTTATTGTAGTTTTAATTATATGATACCGTGACTCAAGTTCTAAAGTCAAAAAATGATTTGTGAAGTTTTTTGTAAGCAGAAGCTTAGATAATATGGTACTTATGTATTAGCATCACCACAGAAAAATTGGTGCCATGCGAATCACACCTTGATACCAAAACAACAAAGATTCTAACATATTTTATATAAAATCAGTCACAGATTTTGGCGGAAAATGGCGCGATTCATGAGGCGCCAATTTGGCTGCGGTGATACTTTGCGGCTTTAACACAAATATCAGTGGATTATTTTAGACAACGAAATTCTCTTCTTACCTGCTTTTATTCTTATGTTCAAAAATAATAATAATCTGTTACAAAAAAGCTTTATTGCTTTTCTTTGTTCAACGACAAATTCTAAATCTTGCTTATTGTAACAATAACGTTGAAAATCCTAGCTAGCAATATAACAAAAAGAGAATATAGTAATAAATAAATTTTTCTACGCACATTTTTTTAATGATTTTATTATGCACGTTTGGTAGTAACAAATTGATCCTTATATCAAAATAAATACTTTTATCACTTCTGGACCATAATAATAGAATTTAGTTTGCATTTACATGTTTCTTTTGTTGAATTGAAATCCGCCAAGAATGTTCTCAACAGGATTACCGGAGGAATTGATGTTAAAAATTCCGTTTTGGGGCTGTATTAGATTTAGACTTGAAATTTAGCACATATAATTATTTTACGGAGTAGAGATCCATTTAAAGTTGCTTTTGTGGAAATTCTCTTGATTATTGGGTTAAGCGAGCGCAAAAAATCTTTCTACTTTTATTTTAGATATTAAAAATTCTTAATTCTGACCTTTTTATATCAAGAGGCGAGAGTTACAGCTATAAATATATTTTTCAATACAATCAAATTCTTAATGCTAGATATAAAAAATTTATTAATATGTAAACAGTATTTATTTATGCAACATCGTGAAATACACAGTGAAGCGGGTGGATAATGGCTAGTCAACTTTAATTTAGTACTATTTTGCAACTGATCAAACATGGAATCAGCCAATAAAAGAAGAACAATAAGGTTTTCCAGACCAAATTGTCACGCTATTAGTTTGGAAGTAGGCAAGACGTAACGCTAAAGTGTACCGATATTCAGGCAATGATTTAATTTCAAGCTTTACGTACTTTGGGGCTTACTACCTTTATATCAAAATCAGATAAATTGTAGACCAAGCACAACCCTAGATTGATAATACAAAAAAAAAACATGTAAAAAAATCTTGTACGTAAAAAAAATTTAACTTAACTCACACAATATTGGCAATCTGTTAATCCCAATTAGTTTTAAGTGTCATTTCCTTCAGTTACATTTTTCTACTTTTTTGTTACAATGGAATTTGATAATAGAGGAAAAAGGTACGTACGTATCATCACATCTGATTAGGCACAATGTGGAGCCGTTTTTGGACAAGCTGATTACTGGAGATGAAAAGTGGATTCTGTATGAGAATATTAAGAGAAAAAAATCTTACTGCAAACCAGGAACATTATCAGCAACAGTTCCAAAACCAAGTATCCATCAACGAAAAGTACTGCTTTGTTTGTGGTGGGAAAGAAAAGGCCCAGTGTATTACGAGTTGCTAAAACAGGGGGAAACCATCAACGTGGATCTGTACTGCAATCAGCTGGATAAATTGAATGCAGCTATCAAACAAAAAAGGCCAGTATTAGCGTCCAGAAAAGGAATAGTGTTCCACCACGATAATGCTCGACCGCATAATGCAATGGTGAAACAACAAAAACTGAATGCGTTATGAGGGGAAGCCTTTGGTCATCCACCATATTCACCTGACATTGCACCATCTGATTTTATTACCTGTTCAGATCTCTGCAAAATTATCTAACGAAAAAAAATTCAAGTCTTTTGAAAGTGTTTCTATGGCAGTTGCTGACTATTTTAACTCCAAGGACGAGAACTTCTACAAAATAGGAATTTATATGTTACCTGAAAGATGGCAACAAGTTGTAACAAATAATGGAGCATATATAATTGATTAATATTAATCACATATTTTTATAAATACATTCAAATATTTTCTTTAAAATACGACAGAACTTTCCCTCCAACCCGATTTATAGGAAGTTTAGCATTCACGAGGTCGCTAAGTGGAGTTGCTAAGTAGAAAGATAATCGCAAGGTAATATTAGGTATAGTCTAGAAGAGGAATCTTAATCCTGTAGAAGAGGAATCTTAATCCTGGAAATAAGCTAACCAGTGCCGGTGAAGATTAATCCAAAGTGGGTCCGAGCCCAATGGAGTACAGGCGGATTAAAGCCAGAACAGAAGTGATAAGGACCGTAGCTGTTTATCTAGGATATAGTGGTAAGATTGATAAGTTAAACTTTAAGTATAAAGACTTTACTAATGAGATAGTATTTAATCTTTAAAGTTAGATTCAGTGAATAGTTGCGCTATCGAGATTGGTAATGCGTGTTGCGTCTTCTCGTTCTTGATCATACTCCTTAGATTATTCTTGTTGCTGTATTGTGTTTAAACTAAGATCTTAATAAACAGATTTTAGTATGACTTACTTTAGTAGTTCTTCATTCCTCCCTACAGACACAGGTCGCGTGGATAGTGTAGAACGCAGGTCTCCATCGGCGCGGACCCCACAGCCTTCGACTGTCGGTGTTGGCGTTTCTATGACCTACGCTGCTACAACTTGGAAACATTCCCGTATCAATCAGTTGCCCTTGCATTTCTGACGCTCAAGTGTAATGCATTGTTCTTATTGTAAACATGCTTTACGTCTAATAAATGTATTTCTTACCTCTTATATCAACTCGACGTCACACCCTTTAATAATTCTTTTTTTCGAATTACTCCGACTAAACGGAGTTAGCGACCCCGTGTTTTTGTTGCGCAGTGACTTCATGCTGCCTACTATCACACCTAAATATTTGTCAGTTGAATTTAGCAGCACCTTGTGTACCTCATACCCAACTACAATGACTTCAAGTTGCTACTCTTGCATAAGACATCAAAATTGTTTTCTCATTTAAGGTATCCAAAGTATATTTAGAAAAGTATTTAGACTTACTTTACAAAATTCTCCAACACCCTCGAACAATTGATGAGCTTCATACTTTTTAATTCAGGACACAATGGAACCGAAAAGATGCAATTTTCTTGTTTGCTAGTGGCACACTGAAGGACAAAACCTCCGTAAGGACAGGATACGGTGCAATTTCCTCCCGGTTCTGTAATGCACTTTCCGAATTTCATAAACAGACGTAAAATTTCAGGACACATCGCTTTGGGGGCAGAAGTGGAACCTCGTAGAGTTATCTTAATCTTGATACATGGAGACAAATTTTCTTGAGAAACATTAGTTAAGATATCGCATCGAATTAGTTCTAGAGAGTTGGTTGCATTACAAGGAGGTAAAGGTGACCATTGGTCACCAGACAAGCATTTTGCTTTCTCTCTCCAAAGGACTTGGCCGTTGTGTACACAGTGTGCATTGCAGACATCGGAAATCTGATGACTGCAAGGTCCAATGATGTTGACTCCATTTGGAAGGGCAGAAGAGTTACAGGTAGCACTCAGAACTTGCACTGGGAAAGAGGAAAAATTAATAATAATGAGGCAACACTGATTTTAATATTTTGGAAAGGACTTTATACTGAGCTTTGTGGGGCCCAGGCAAAAGTGATGCTTATGACCCCCTCTCCTTAACTTAATTACAATGACATTATTGTCTTTTAAATTATAGTTGTTAAATTTCGTTTTCTTTAAAATGAACTAAGAGTCACGGTATTTTTTTTTTCTTTTGAAAAGAAAAACTATTACTTAAAGACTATCCCGTCTGCCAGATTGTTATATAAAAAGACGTCTCCAAATGATAAAAAAATGTCTCCTTACAATTACAAACACGGTGATCTTATATTCGCAAGCGATCAAAACATTTGGCGACATCTTTTGATTTGGTGATGTTAGTTGATTAGACCGTGTTTTTTGATTAGGTGGTGTCATTTGATTTGGCGAAATTGGTGGAAGGTATGATGCATAACTGAAGAAATATTTAAAGAATTTACATCAGCGTCCTCTCGGACTTACAAATGTTTTCCTACAAGAAAAGTAGCTCTGTAATTGTTTTGTGACATAGCATTGCTGTAAAATATTCTTTTTTTTTCAGCCGGGGCTGTTTCATACAACTTAAGAAGCTCAGTTTTTTTTTTTTTTTTTTTGTTTTACAGATCCGTTTATTAATAACTTAATAATTTAAATTTGTTTTACATAAAATTGCATTTTAATTGGGAAAAAATTAAAGGTTTGCTGTACTAATTGATTCCAATAGCGTAGTTTAGTCCGACACACACAAAAATATTCGCTCTACGCCTAGCAATTTTGAAGCGAGGTAAATTGGTGAGGTAGACAACTTCACTATCTTCCCACTCTCCCCCAAATGTGCACTTTCAGCCACGGCAAATTGGACTTAATAAACCATGCTACATACGACAGCCCTTTACTGACATTGAAACTCGAAGACGTTAATTTAACTGAATCTTCCCCGATAACTCATGAACACTATTAGATGCATGGCAAAGATGGCTGCAACAACTTGGTGATACCCCTTGAGAACGAGATAGATTGTTAACTCAAAAATCCATACTCTAAATTTCTGTTGAACTTCATTCATAAGAAAATATACGTATTTCAAAAGAACATATACGTATTTCAAAAGAAAATATACGTATTTCAAAAGAAAAATATACGTATTTCATAAGGAAATACGTATGAAACATATTGATTGAAAATACTGTATTCATTTTTGAAAATAATTCAATCCTTGATTGATTGTTTTATCAAGGTCACATTTCCAAGCAACCTAAGGGTTACTGGGGGAACTCCCAGGAATCTAACTGCACTCTCCCCAAGTAACAACCACCTCCGTGCTCAATGTTTATCGAGGAAAAATGTTCTTTTTCTCACAGAACTTGTTGACTTTAGATTCTCAAATTATAAAGCAAAAGACTAGAGAATGTTCAAGATGATACCTGAGTTACAATCCTCTCTCAAAATTACCTCTCCACACCAACGTAAGAACTTTAAACTTTCATGCATGTAACATAAATTAGCCCCTCTTTACGATTCATCTTTTTAATGTCAATACTCGTACTCACGACCTGACAAAAATAACTCCAGCGTGTGGTTTAAAACTGAAAGGTACCCATATTTCGTTATAAATTGCGTTATTTTTTACAATACAATTGTTGACGGTTTAAGTTTATTATAAATTTCAATTGTATACAAATTGCGCAATATTAAATGTGTGTACCATGTGAAGAAAATTTAACATGTAAAACTTAAACTTAACTTTAAACTGATTTCAAAAACACTTATATAAAAAAAAATAAGTCAATTCCTACAAAGAAGCAACAAAGAAAAATTTTATTTTAGTTACTTTTTATCAAATAATTACAATTAATATAAATATGTCTATACATATGATAGAATCACAATATTAAGTGGCAATTAATTTTTATTAATTATCAATAAAGTATCGTATTGTCATCCAAAACAATCGTGAGCATAAAATTTCAGTTCAACCCTGAATGCTTTAAAACGCGAGAAACAAAAAATATTCTACAGTTTTGACCCAAGTCACTAAAAATGCTTGCTCCAAAAACTATGCCAACGTGGCTCTGTATCTGTAATTCTTTGAATAATTAGTTTTAATCAATTAATTTTTATTAACTATTATTAAATTACCGTATTGTCATCCAAAATAATTGGGTATACAAAGTTTCAGCTTAACTGAGCGCTTTAAAATGCATTTAATTAACGAATGAAAGTTGGAACAAGATAAATGTATAAATATATAGAGAGCGTGAGGTAATAGTAGGAATTGAAAACATGATGCAGACTCGTGTTATAAAAAAAAGGCACATTTTTATAAATACTTGGAATGCAATATAATGGCTTAATAAATAAACATTATAGATTCAAGGAAATTGAAATAATGTTTTGCCTTTTAAAATACTAACTAAATTGCTTAACACAGTTTCCTCTAGTTAAAAGAAAGTAAGACTGTCTTCTCAATCACAACATATTCAATAAAATTATTTGATAGTTAGTTAATGGGCTACGACTATAGTTGCATACAATCACGCTGCCGTTAATGCAAAATGCACCTCGAACCTCATAAGGGTTTTATTGGTTCTTTATTAATATCCCTATTCACAAAACAATACAATGGTTATTGGAGACAAACATTGATTTTTTGAGCAGCAGTCAATGGTAACTGTAGCACTAGGACTGAACTTAAAGCACTGGCTAAGTTTTTGGATCCATGTTCACTCGGTTATCGTTACCACTTTTTGCAAGAATCATTGAACAGGTGTCAAATTTTCGTCATGGGCATAAGAGTATCATGAAAAAAAATAACATACAGACAACAATGAACTATAAGTGGTGTTTAATTTTAAGTTGTTCTCGTAACACGGAGCCAGAAAATGCCTTCTCAATAGACTGAAAAACAACTCAGACTGCGATAAATGAAGGAACACGTTGTAACGTCACTTCTCCGAACATCAACAGCAGTCGGCTTCTTTGTTGGACCCGACACCCACACGTGTATCTTGCACCTGCAGCGCAAACCCTTTTAGACCCCCGAGGAATCGAACACCGTCGACCGGAAGATGAGAGGAGAGATGCTTTGAACTTACACGGGAGCGGTGGCCAACGAATCCTTCTCTCACAAAATATTGGACTCTTAACAATCTATAATTAAGTTTAAAAACTTTAATGTATCATTCTGTAAATAATATTCAATAGTTGTGACGTAAATAAATTCCATATTTAAATTAACCAAGAATACGCTACCGTTATTCTTTCAAACGTTACAGCTTAGAGTTTTTGCTCTCGCCCTCTCTTATAGAACTTTTCCGTTGAGAAAAGTTTAATGGAATGACGATGAGACAACTGCCAGATTACCCCAACATATCCCTTCATCAAGCACCACTATATTTCTGAGCTGCAATTTTAACTACTAAAGAAGACGCTGGACTAAATTTGGAATTACTTATTTCTAGTGAGTGAGTGTTCTTGCTACGGAACTTACACAAATCCATATTACGAAAATGATCACTAGCAATATAAGAAAACATACTATAACATTAAATAAAAATACAAACACTCCTATCACAATGCCTATTATCAATTATACTAACAGCATGTTACATCAAATGCTAGTGTAAGACCTTACACATAAAATATTCCTCGCCACAATACTTAATAAAAATTATACCAACGACATGGTGTTGATATGATATGCGAAGTGTACAACCTTACAAACAAAATATTTTTCACAATATGCCTCTTGCGTAAACTAAATACACATGTATATTTTAAAACCCTATACACAAAATTAAGCATATTAATACATTTGCTTTTCATGGCTTTATCTTTTGACACGCATCTCCATTCGATATGATATACAGTACTAGTAAATAAATAAAATTAATACAATTATTAATCTTTAACTAAAAAAACATTATAAGCAACAATTATTATTCATGAGCAAGAGAACATTGTTAACAATTTCCAATTATCTATCACCGATCTGCTGAGACTATCTGCATTTTTGTGACTTTTACCCGACAAATGTACAATTCTAAAATTATATGGTTGCAAAGCTAAAGCCCATCGCATCAATCAAAGGTTAGAACTAACGTTTCTATTCAACCACACCAACGGGTTGTGATCGGTCATAACTAAAAATGAATTTCCATCTAAGTAATAATGTAACCTTTTAATTGCGAAAACAATACTAGTACATTCCTTCTCCATCCTACAATAACGCTTCTCTACCTCTGAAAATTTCTTACTCAGGTAAAGGATTGGATGCTCCTCACCTTGTTCATTTAATTGGGTTAAAACTGCTCCCATACCTGCGTTCGAAGCGTCCGTTTTAACAATGAATTCTCGTTCAAAATTCGGCGCGTACAAGATGGGCTTATCAATTAGCTTCCCTTTTAGTTCTCGAAATGCGTTTTCACACTCGGTCGTCCACGTAATTTCTCCCTTCTTTGCTCTTCCCTTCAACTCGTCCGTCAGCGGAACAGCGATTACCGAGAACAGATTTATATATTTTTGGTAATAACCCGCTAGACCTAAGAAGGCACGTATTTGGGTTTTCGTGCGAGAGGTAGGGAACTCTAGAACAGCCTGAACTTTGATCTCGGAAGGGGTGCGAAAACCCTGACCCACAATGTGACCCAAAAATTTGACATTTTGTTGCGCAAACTTACACTTTGAAGGTTTTATAGTTAACTTGGCTCTCTTTATTCTCTGCAGAACCGTTTCCACATGTTTAAGGTGCGACTCCCAAGTATCTGAGAAAATTGCGATATCGTCTAGATACGGGACAACGAAATCCTCTAGTCCGTTAAGGTAACAGAACACCTTCGAAGAAAATTTTTTGAATTAACCTGAATTTTGCCTGTAAATGCATATTGTATGACCTTATGGGTCTCTAAAATTAGAAAAATACCCAAGAAAAGTTTTGTTAGTGTACATTTTTAGAGTCAAAGGGGTATTTTATAAAAAAAAATAAGCAAAAATAAGACTTTACGCAAAACATGATAACTGAAAATAAAATAAATATATTGACATTTTTTGTAAATTGAATAATATAGCATAGAACCTTATCTAGGGAATAGACTCTTATTTTGGTAATATAACTATTACGTGGGAAGTTATTGTGTTTCGAGCTTCTATACATTGACATTTTCTTTAAAAGCTATTGTAGTTTTCATTTTATATTGCTATATAAAAAAATTTCTACTCAACACAAACTCTTAAGAAAGGTCTATTCCCTGTATAAGTATTTAAAAAACATACAAGTAAAATTTTTATTTCATTCAAGCATAATTTTTTGAGATATTGTGTTTTGCGGTAAGAAAAAATGTGAAAAAACTCATTTTGAGAAAACGACAAAAATAACATTAAACTATTCTGATTACAAGAAAAACACTTACTTTCTTATTAAAATACACCAGATTTATAATCCTTTCCCTCTTTAACTTCTAAAACACTATTTTTTTTCTTTTTAAGTTCTCTTAAAATTTTTCTTTGTTTTGGGGTCTGCGTTATGAATCGATTCACAGATTCTGCATCTATCTAAATGTTTATACACTTTTGAAGAAAATTTTTTGAATTAACCTGAATTTTGCCAGTAAATGCATATTTTATGACCTTATGGGTCTCTAAAATTAGAAAAACACCCAAGAAAAGTTTTATTAGTGCACATTTTTACTATCAAAGGGGTATTTTATAAAAAAAAAAGCAAAAATAAGATTTTATGCAAAACATGATAACTAAAAATAAAACAAATATATTGACATTTTGTAAATTGAATAATATAGCATACAACCTTATCTAGGGAATAGACTCTTATTTTGGTAATATGGCCATTACGTGGGAAGTTATTGTGTTTCGAACTTCTATACGTTGAAATTTTCTTAAAAGCTATTGTAATTTTTACTTTATTGCTATATAAAAATATTTCTACTGAACACAAAATCTTAAGAATGGTCTATTCCCTATATAAGTATTTAAAAAACATACATATAAAATTTTTATTTCATTCAAGCATAACTTTTTGAGATATTGTGTTCTGCGGTAAGAAAAAATGTAAAAAAACTCATTTTGAGAAAACGACAAAAGTAACATTAAACTATTCTGATTACAAGAAAAACACTTAATTTCTTATTAAAATGCACCAGATTTATAATTCTCCCCATCTTTGACTTCTAAAACACTAATTTTTTTCTTTTTAAGTGCTCTTATAATTTTCCTGTTTTTCTTTGTTTTGGGGTCTGCATTATGAATTGATTCCCGGATTCTGCATTTATGTAAATGTTTATATCCCCTTAAGGTAAATATCCCAGGGTTTTCTATATTCATTTTATTAAAAACTTTTAGACACCCATTTAATCCTTTATTGAAGTGTATAATAGCATTATACGACCCAAATTTAATTGTTTTGAGCGAAACAAAAACTTCCTTCGGTTTCTTTTTGCCGAACTATTCCATTAAAACACTCGTTGGCATTTTGCGTGCGTCCATGCAAGCACTTACTTAATATCTGTTTGTCGCATAGTTCTAAATATACTGGTTTAATTTTATTTAAAACATCATTTGATATACCAGCATATTTTGTGGAACATTGTGTTCCATTTGCCATCCCCCGCTGAAAATAACACCAGCTTTCTTTCCCTATTGGGCATTGACCATGCATCGGTTTCTTATTACTTGATGCACAGTGATATAACGCAGCAATTACATTTTGCTGCATGGCATTTAAGTTACCGACATTGCTGTGAACAGAAATTCCGTAATAGTTTTGAAGTATGTCAATAAAATTATCAGTTAATTTGCCTTTACCAGACAGTCCTTTAGTTTTAGTTTTCACAGACGCGAACCCACTCTCTTTTGTACATGGCCAATGCACTCAAACTTGGTCACACTGTTTAATCCATAAGTGTCTTTTACACTCATGAAAGCTTTTGAGTCGCCATCCCCATAATATTGAGTGTAATGCAGTCTGCGGTTTTTTTCAGATCGAAGAAATATTCGGGAAGCCCCGACAATTTCCATTTTTGATGAAGAGCCTGTGAAATTACACTGACATATGTGGTCAGCTTTTGACGACTCATGTTCAAAGTTTCTTCGCATAGTCTGAAGTCTCTTACATGTTGGACAGTAGGACGACATAACTTCTATGTCTAACACCTTACCAGTATCAACTGATATTGCAGCAACACAGCCATTCATAGATGTATAGCTCTTCGCTGTCATGTGCCATCCACCGATATGCCACATTTTACAATATCGGATGAGAGATTTTGTTTTTCTCCACAATTTCAGTAGCAGCTTTTATCATGGATTCCTCAGCTACTTCCTGAACCACTTTTAAAAGCTTTGCATCCTGATTTTTGTAAGCAGTTTTGGTTAGTCGAGGCAAATTTAATGTTGAGCATAATTTAAATGCCCCAGCAAAACCTTTGCCTATCTGCCGCATATCATATACTAGCCTGGTATTTATGACAGGTGCACTACAACTTTTTTTGATGAAGCAAATGCAAAAAAAAGTCACAACACTTACATTTTAGTGTAAAATGGGAGCACAATCCATATCTGGAGAATCCTCGAATAGTTCTACTTTTTCAGCAAAATATTTTGGGCAGCAAAGTTGAGCAAAGTTCAAGGTCAACGATTCTGTTACCAAACACAAGACCAGGCAATTATTTCTTCTGCAGTTGACAAACTCTCATTTCCCAACAGCTGACAGTACATTCAGGAACTGCTGAAGTGCTATTATTTTTCGAAGTGTTTGTGAATTTATTACCATAAAATTGCCGCTTGCGCTTTTTAGCAATACTTTTAACTATTTTTAAGTTAAAATAAAACAATCAAATAAACTTTTTTACGCTGTCAATTCTTTCAGCGTGAAAATCAAACGCATATGTAAACAAAGTCAAAACAACAAACTTACTGCCAGGTTTTACACATAAAAAAGGAAAAAATGTATTTCCAAATACATTTATATTTATTCTTAAATGTTCTATTTTAATTTCTGACTAAATATTTGTATATTAATTATAATATTTCATGTCATATACTATGAAAGAGAAAAGTAAACAAACAACTCGGCCACTTCCGGATAGCAGAAACTATTTCGGGTCCGAGAAATTTATGATTAAGTAATATTGAAAAAACTGTAACTCGGCTTCTAATTAAGATAGAAACAAAATTTAAACAGGTTTACAAAGATAAAAGATTGAACTTTAATATAAGACCAAAAACGAAAAATCGATATTTTGACCAAAAATTGAGTTTTAGAGGTGTTCTGTCACCTTAAGTAATTCAGCCATGAGTTTACTAAAGAAATATGGAGCATTCTTTAATTCGAAACTCATCCTTAGGGGTCTGTATGTACCAAAGCTAGTACAGAAGGCTGCGTATCGCTGTGCAGTTTTACTCAAAGGTATTTGCCAATATCCCTTAGATAGGTCTAAGACGGTAATAAATTTAGCCGCCGATACTCTTTCTACGCGTTCTTCGATATTCTAAAGAGGAAAATATTCCGTTCTAAAATGATCCCGTTTAATTTCCTGTAATCAATACATGGACGAGGTTCTTTCCCAGCTACCTTAACTAAAATCATAGGGGACATGTAATCCGATTCTCCTACCTCAATGATTCCTAATTTTAACATTCGTTTAATTTCATTTTTTAAGATTTCATTTTGTCGGTGCAACATTCGATAGGGCTTCGTCCTAACTGGTTGATCGCTAACTAACTGGATTTCGTGTTCAATCAGATTAGTTAAACCGGGATTGTTTGAAAAACATTTAGAGTATTTATTTAATAATTCGCGCAGTCGATCCATTTGTTTGTCGTGAAGGTGTTTGTTCAACTCGCTAGCCTGGATTACGTCCTCGAAATCATAAACGAGAGAATTGTTTTCTAAGTACGGGATTTCTAATTCCTGGTCTGCGAGAGAGTTTTGCGTTTCATCATTAATAATTACGTTAACGTGTTTTGGCCTTTTGTAATATGGTTTTAGCATATTTATATGATAGATTTGAGATGTTTCGCGTCTACCGGGGATTTCGACTAAATAGTTCGTTTCCGAAATTTTATTTAAAATTGTCCCAGGACCTATCCACTGCACTGCTAATTTATTTGCTCTGGATGTAGCTAACACTAGGACTAAATCCCCATCCTTAAATTCACGTTTTACTGCGTTTTTATCATACCAAGTTTTCCGCTTAACTTGCATTTCCTTCATTTTATTTATAGCTATTTCTTGACATATTTTTAATCTATTTATTAACTTTAACATATATTCAGTGACGAGATCACTTTCTTCTTCCGGTTCCATCCAATGTTCCATTACTAACGTCTCTGGGGTTCGCAAATTTTTCCCATACACCAAATCATACCCCTGTACTTTCGTGAGATACAGTCCGTAACACTAAAAGAATTGACGGAAGATGTTTGTTCCATTCGGAGCCTGCATCTAAACATATGACTCGTAAGAGTCGTTTCAACGTTCGATGAAATCGCTCAACAGGGTTACTCTGTGGATGATACACAGAACTATGCCTGACAAGTATTCCGAATCTTTCAAAAATCTCGCTAGTCAGAGCACTAGTAAAAGAAGTACCCTGGTCACATTGTATATTTCACGGGGAAACCCCATCCGACTAAAGATGTTTAACAGCGCATCTGTGACACTGACGGAACTAATATCAGACACCGGAATAGCTTCAGGGAATTTTGATGACATGCAAATGGCCGTGATAAGATATCGATTCCCTTTAGATGTGATCGGGAGAGGCCCACATGCATCAATATTTAGCTTAGTAAAAACCTCCTGAATAACAGGGACCAATTTTAGTGGGGCTTTCTTTTTATCATTGGGCTTCCCATCCCTCTGACACTGATCGCAAGTTTTTACAAACTGTTCCATATCTCTATAGCAATTCAATCAGTAAAAATATCGGTTTAATTGGTCTTTGGATTTCGTAATTCCCAGGTGTGCAGATGTTCCCTCATGACACAAGGATTTAATGGGATCGCGCAACCCTTCCGGCACTACTATTAACTTCACCACGTTACCTAACTTATCTTCGCGATTTTTGACCAATAATTCCTTCTCTAGCGAATAAACCTGATTGGTATTCTGCACTTGATTGGCTGCTTGTTCGTATAAGGATTTAATCTCCTAGCTATTTTTTTTAGCATTGATTAAAATTTCTCGCGTAACCCTTAGCAGCGGAACATATTCCTGGAGTGCAGGTATTAAATTTTCGTCCTCTGCATCCGAAGAAACAATTATAGCCTCATCTTCCCCTTTCTTAGCTTCACCACTGTCTATTCCCCTTTCTTCTCTAGCCGCTTTGACTCGAGATCTTGTTTGGACCGCATTCAGTATTTCGACTGGCAGGAAATTATAGCCTAAATTTTGTTTTATTAGCTCGGCCGTTTTGTTTCCAAGCAAATATCGACCGTGTTGATTTAAGTGATTTCCACAAACCGCTGCCTTAGTTTGCACCGTTCCAAAATTTCCGGAAATTTCCACGACCGCCAAAGGTAAACAAACTAATTCTGGGCTTAACGGTTGTTTTACCCAAACATTTTCACCAGAGAAAGAAGAAGGATTTATGTATTTTGCACATACTAAATCTATTGTCGCTCCCGTATCTCTTAGAATGTCTATCTCGTGACCATTCACAGAGCCCTTTGTTGTATATGAATTAAGAAAATCCGGGTTTTCATTTCCTTCAATATTATTGAGAGTTTCCGTCGTTTTGTTTTTTATTAATTTAGGGCAAACGGCTTTTATATGTCCGGGCATATTGCAATGATAACATCTTTGTATCACGCGTTTTTCAAAAGTTCTCTCTCTAGTACTCTCCGGAACAGAAGTTCCTAATCTGGGGGAAGTTTTCCCAAATCTATTTTCTTTTTCCTTGACCCCAGAGTTTGTCAAAATTTTATCATTCCTGCCCAACCTATCCATGGGTTTCGAATTTACCTTTCGGACGTCCTCATAATTATCAGAGTTCTGCTATTTGAGTAGCTGATTTAAGGTTTGCCCAATTATCTAAAAAATGATCTTTCATACCCGCATTGGTGCGTTTTTTTAATTGATCTACCACCATTAGATCTTTAAGATCTTGAAACGTATTTATTTCTAAGCCAATCAGCCACTCATCTAGATAATTCGTAATTTCAAAAGTGAAATCCTTCCAGGTGCTATCGGATTTTTTCTGGTGTTGGACAAATTTTTGCCGAAAGACCTCCGGACTTAACTTGAATCTTTTAAGTAATAATTTCTTTACATAATCGTAATTTTCGGCTTGTTCCTCCGGTTAGCGAGCAATAAATTGCACGATCTTTAGGGGTAACAAATCCAATAATTGCCCCGCCCACTCTTTCTTTTCTATTGACGCCCTTTTAGCCTGACGTTCAAAGATCACTAGATATAATCTAATATCTGACTGCTTAGGATCGAAATCTGGGATTAATTTTTTTAAGTTTAAATTAGAGGTTACAGAGAACATGTATTTGTAGAATCGTTTGATTCATCGTTTACCCTAAATCCGGATTCTATTTTAAACCTTTCTAAATCAAATTTCAGCTGTAATTCTTTCTCTTTTAATGCCTGCTCCTTTACTAACTCATCCAGTCTTATTTTTTCAGCCCTTTCTAAATCCTCCAATCTTTTTCCATTTGCAATGATAGTCTCATACAGATTTTTAACAAATTCCTCTTCATAACCTTCACTGTTAGTGATTGACATTTTTATGCTAGAGACAGTCATATTTAAGGTGGCATTTATTCCTAATTCCTCAGCAAGTTGCAACATATCTTGCTTTTTCCTTTTACCAAGAAAAGCCATTTTTTAAACAATATCAAATAAATGTTACGCTAAATTTTTCTCTATTATTACTATTCTCCCTTAATACAATGACACTGGTCCCATGCATACACAGAAAAACTTAACACTAAAAATAATCAAAATCCTTCAAGAGACTTAAAACACAATAAATCTTAAGCTAAAATTGTACACAATGCTTGAAATACAACTACAATTTTCTAGAAACAAAATAAAACTATTCCCATGCAAGAAAAAACACTAAGTATCTCAAAATTTGTAGAGAACATTTTAACCAAAATTCCTAATACAATATGCAGTTTGCAACTCAAAAATATAACAGTACTCACCCATTTAAAGTACTCAGCTTGCTGTCAGAAGCAAATTATGTGCAGTAATATGGCACTAGTGGTTTTGAACTCTTCAGTGTGAACAATGGTCCTTTTGACCAATCTTGAATCTTTCACCCTTAACAATAAGTGTGATCAGTTTGACCAGCCTTGAATTCACTCGTGGCACGGCTTCAAAAATGAATTCAATCGCAGCACTGCTTTCGAAGATCACTTTCTCCCCGGACACTCTGTCCGTAAACACTATAGATCAGTTTGATCTTCTTTGAGCAGGACGCTCTCCTTCTCCGAAGCTGAATTCAATTGCAGCACGGCTTCCGAAGATCTCTTTTTCTCCTTGCGTTGCGGTCCGTCCGTAAAAACCCAAAATTTCCTCCTCTCACGGGTCCTGAATGCTAACTTTTTATCCCAAAGTGCTGCCACCAAAACTCTAAGCTGTAACGTTTGAAAGAATAACGGTAGCGTATTCTTGGTTAATTTAAATATGGAATTTATTTACGTCACAACTATTGAATATTATTTACAGAATGATACATTAAAGTTATTAAACTTAATTATAGATTGTTAGAGTCAAATATTTTGTGAGAGGAGGATTCGTTGGCCACTGCTCCCGTGTAAGTTCAAAGCATCTCTCCTCTCATCTTCCGGTCGACGGTGTTCGATTCCTCGGGAAGTCAAAAAGGGGTTGCGCTGCAGGTGTTAGATGCACGTGTGGGTGTCGGGTCCAACAAAGAAGCCGACCCCCTGCCAACACCCTGAAGGAAGCATGCAAGTGACATGAAATTTACAACATGCATTAACGGAGATGAGATATGCAAATGATTAGAATTTCAATGCAGATAAAAATCACGCATGCCTGTGGCGCTACCTCAAAGCGCTTTAAATTCAAGTAAATGAAAATGTTTTCTTCATGATCATCGATTTAGTAAAGGACTATTCACAAGTTAAAATTTTTGCGTGAAGATACGGGCTCACCAATATGGTGAAAGAAGCAATTATCATTGTATATTCTTCTATTGGGGTGCTCATCACACATCGTCTAGTGTGTTTATATCTTGAGATCTCTGCCAGCCCAGATTCTCAAAACCATTTTAAGGGATTTTATATTCTATTCGAGACCCATGGTCAGGCTTACCACACTCTATAACAAACCACTGAAAAAGAAATTCACGTGGTACTCTATTTCTGAACTTCTGATTTAAATCCTGAATGAAGATGTGTGAGCATGTTAGAAGAGAAAACCTCTAAAATAATTACAAAGATTGAGAATTATGTGAATAAATGTGTTGATGATAACTTGAATGAGTAATATGGATGTGATGTGGAAGTTAGAACAGTGAGGTGTTTCTTATACAACAGCCACGAAACACTTTATTTATAGTATTTTTACTAAAGATAGAAAATAAAACTGTAAGTATGAGGCTTTATTTATACAGTTCAGTTTATAATAGCTAAAAATTTTGCAGTAAATTTAATTCCAAAATTATAAGGGAAGTAGAGTATTGGACAATTTTTTTAAATGTAAATAAATGAGTCTTTCCCACATACATAAAAAACGAATCACCTAATTACATAAAAGAAATTAAGCTAATATTTAAAATATCACTTGCTTGTACAAATTGAATCTGATATAAGTACGAATTCATTTACCTTTAAAATGTACATTAATATTACCAAAAAATATATATTTTAAAAAAACATAAATTTCCTTTATTTATAAGTGATTTCTTTAAATCTTACATAAGGATAAAAAAAACTCGAAATATATAATTCATTTTCAAAGCATTATTAATCACATTACACTGGTGTGCAAAAATTAAGGACGAAGTCGAAAAATTAGCATATCAGCTGAACGAAGAGGCAGAGCGGACAGAAAGACTAATCAGGAGATTAAGTAAGGTGATGTACGGTAGCACATGCGCAGATATGCAGGTAGACGTAATGGGTGAGTGTCTGAGTAGTATAAAGCATGTTGTCGGTGTAAGATCAGTATTTCTGGCAAAGAGATTGCACGCCGTATAGCAGTTAAAATCACACCGAGTTGCTGCCTCAGCGAGAAATGGCGAATAATCAATCTGTTAGACGACATCTGGATGCTTTTACCCGAGGTCGAATCATTGGGAAGTTGAAGGAAGGCCGCAGTGTGGCAAGTGTGGCTGCAGAGTTCGGAATTTCTCACAGCATAGTTTCACGACTTTGGAGACAATTTCAAACTACAGGAACAGCTATCCGGGGGTTCAGTAGTGGTCGTCCACGAGGAACCACACCCGCAGATGACCGGTATATTGTCTTACAAGCTAGAAGAAACAGGCGGCAGACAGCGGGAGAAATCGCTAGACACACGACACAGGTGACTGGACGACCGATATCGCGTTTTACCGTGGCCAGAAGACTGCACGGTGGTGGTCTGTTTGCACGACGCCCTGTACGGTGTGTACCTTTAACGCGTTCGGAGAAGGCGTTCTGTGTGGTGCCGGGAACACCGGAATAGGAAAGACAATGAATGGGGACGAGTACTCTTTACAGATGAGAGCAGATTCAGTTTGAGTAGCGATTCTCATCGCATACTCATCTGGAGAGAGCGGGGAAGCCGCAATCATCCCTCGAACATCATTGAAAGGGACAAGTATGGAGGTCGCGGTGTTTTCGTTTGGGGAGGCATCATGCTTGGTAGTCGTACAGACCTTCCCAACTTCGACGCAGGTTCAGTCAATGGGACCGTTATTGTAACGAGATTCTTCTTCCATATGTGCGTCTTTTTAGAGGCGCTATGGGTCTGCAGTTCCTTTTCATGGACGACAATGCACCATGTCATCGCACAGTAGCTGCCGAACAGCTCTTAGAAATTAAGGATATTTAACGTATGGATTGGTCGGCACGATCTCCGGATCTCAATCCCATCGAGCATGTATGGGATTTTCTAGGCAGACGCTTGGCAGCTCGTACCTTACCACCAGTATCGATTCGGAAGCTTCGATTGGCGCTGCAAGACGAATGGGCAGCAATGCCTCAACAACTCATTGACACCCTCATTCTCAGCATGGGCAGACGCTGTGAAACCTGCCTAGCAGTCAGGGGAGATCATATCCCCTACTAAAGACCGGATGATTCTTGCTGGACACCCATCATAGGGATGTTTCGGCCTTCAGTCGCATTGCGCTCCATGCTACTTTTTCAATCAAGCTTCTTTTTATCCCTCTGATTTCTCTTTTAGTAAGTGTTGCTTACATTACACATGTTGTGACATCGTCTATTGTCGTGAATCCCCATCTTTCGATAAGTGTTATGGTTTCACCAGCTGTTCAAGGACAATTACCACACCCATTGATTGTCCCTGAATTTTTACGATCAACCAGCAGTGGAATGACCAGTGCACGTGGCCAGGGGGCCATTGTTTATTGTCTGTACTCAGGGAGTGGAGAGAGACAGACGGGTCGCCATAATAGTAAAGTAGAGCCGGCGCCCCATTGACAATAGGCGAAGCCTATCTTAAAATAATCATGTCATCTTTTCTATGGTTTTGTGAAGGGGATACTAGAAACAGGTGGCGTGATGGACAAGTGTGTCCAGATGTGGACAAGGAACTATGGCGCCTTGGGCCAGACGGCTTGGGTGTGTTTTGGCGTGTTATGCGCCAATAGGACGAGGGAGGTCAAGAGAGACTTTGGTGACCTGCCAATAAGAAGAAGCGAGGGGCGTGTTGTGAACACACCCCTGGTGGTTAAAAGGGGTTCTTTTTCAGGAGACAGGGGGAAAGAGAAAGAGGAGAAAAAAAGGACAAGAGAGTCCGGGAGAGAGAACGGACGGAAGGAGAAGGAAGAAAAAGAGTAGGAGACGGAAAAAGAGAGTCGGGGAGAGAGAGAGCGAAGCCCGCCTTGAATGGAGAAAAGGGCTGAGTCCGGAAATTGGAGTGAAAAAGACGATGAACGCCGGTGGCGTTGAGTATGGAACATGAACTGACTACACCGGCTTGGCAATATTACTTCATTAAGAATTGTTTATCAAATAAAGAATATTTTTTTTATTTCTATATGAAGCTGTAACCTTATTTATTGAAGGATAGCTACTCACGACGTTACAGCTAATATATATATATGAAATTGGTGGCAATGGTGTTGATCCGGCATTTAAGTAAACAGATGCCCCAATTGTTTGTTTTAAGTGAAGGGAAAAAAAGGCCAGGCGTGTGCGATTGTGATGAAGCGAGTTTAATGACGCCTAATGCCTGGAGTTCCCAGCTGTGAGAAGTGCTGGATGCAAGTGTCTCCCGTTCCTGCTAGTGATGAAGTGTGCCCGGCTGATTATGAGATGTGTTCCTGTGTGTCCTCTACAAATTTGAAGGTGAGTCTTTTCATTGAGATTATTTTCGGGGCAGCAACTGAGTATTGATTTTGTATGTAAAATGTTTTAAATAAGGAATATAAAGACTAGGTAAAGTTTTAGTAAACAATAAGAGACTAGAAGGATTTTAAGTTTTGTATGAAGTGTATAAATGTGCAATATTAGTGTTGTGGTTTTAGATTTGTGAAATTTAGTATACAGTAGTTATACTTGTTTTGTTGGCACAGTATTGTGTAGAGTATTGTAGTGGTTATAGATTTGTGAAACTTAGTATACAGTAGTTATACTTGTTTTGTTGGCACAGTATTGTGTAGAATATTGTAGTGGTTTTAGATTTGTGAAATTTAGTATACAGTAGTTATACTTGTTTTGTTGGCACAGTATTGTGAAGGTATTGTTGTGGTTATAGATTTGTGAAACGTAGTATACAGTAGTTATACTTGTTTTGTTGACACAGTATTGAGAAGGGTATTGTTGTGGTTATAGATTTGTGAAATTAAGTATACGGTAGTTATACTTGTTGAATTGGAGAACACTGATGTGTAGCTTATTTGTGTTTAGATTTGCGCATATGGGTAAAATATAGTTAAGTCTAGGTCTAGTGTATTGTTAGGTTACCTTGAGTCTTTGTATAATTTTTGTAAGGATTAAGTTTAGATATGATTTTGTGTGTATTAGTGCATCATGACGTTTCTGTTAAGAGAAAGAAAAGACGTATTGTTAGAGGTCGCGAAGGAATTAAGGGTAGAAATTGATATTACTATACCCAAGATAGAATTCAAGAAAAGAATCTGTCAAAGTAAATACTATGACAAAGAGTCAGTTAAATGTTTGTTGGAGGGTATTTTGGAGGAAAAACGGGAAGAACGTGAAAAACGTAAATTAATTAGGGAATTTGAGTTAGAACGATTGAGAGCTCAACTCAGAAATAAGTTAAATGGAAATAAATTGAAGGCAGGGAATAGGATTAACGATCTCGCAAATGTTTGTATTTTGTCAGAAAATCGTACCACAGAAGTTAGTGAACCGGTTAATAAGTGCAGGCCTTTAATTAACCCGGTAGTTAATAAAAGCGTGGAGAACGCTACGTCTTGTGATTTTGAAAAGAATTGTGACCCCCCAGTGAGATGTACGAACGTTTCCCACCCGTCTGAAGTAGGAGGGAAAGAATTCAACGTGAATAAGAGTAGTGATTGTGACGTAAAAATGAAAGTAGGGGTAGGTGAAGGAAGGGTCAAAACTGTGGCGATGGGTGCACAGCGGGTAATAAATCCGGATAACATTAGAGGTGGCTCTTTTGAATTGAAAAGAGATAAGGGAATGGCGAACCCTGAAGGATTGATTTGTGAGAATATCTGCGAGGAAAAATATACCATTGGGACGTTAATGGGTTGTGAAAAGCAGATAACAGTGAATCGGGAAAGTTTTCGAAATCATACAATAGCTAAGATAGCAGAACACGTGTAATGCAGATGTGCGGAAATGCTTGGAAGACGGGTTAGCAATGCGATTGCCTATCTCAGAACCAAGGGAGATTTATAAGGATAGTTTAGAGACGGATAATGGGTCTAACATTGGTTCAGAATTTAGTTTCGAGATAGATTTACCCGGAAAAAGATATCGCAGTACCATTTATGGTCTTAATTTAATAAAATTGTACCGTAGAAAGCCGGAATTGGAAAATTTGGTTATGAAGAATAGCTCAGAAGGAATAGATTCCGAAACTCTCTATTCGGTAAAGCTATTTATGGATTTTGGTTTTCAGGGTAATTTAAGGAAAAGTCAATTGTATTTTAAATTACCGCCTGATCGAAGTAGCTACTTAAGGATGATTAATGCTAAAAAGAAAGAAAGGTTTCTACTAGAGTCTGGGACGATTGTTTTAAGGCAGAAGGATATTAATTTGGTTACGGGAAAGCCATTTAGGATCAAAACTTGTTGTTCATCCCAGATGTTAATTAATTCACTACGAGAGGATACAGAGTATCTTTTAGATTTAGGTGTAAACGGGATGGGGCAGTCAAACCGTACTCTGCCCGTTGTTTGGTTAGAAAGAGTGAACCGATACCCGTACCCGCGTATCAAATGTATAAAGTATGGGAATTTGAACCAGCTGACGCGAGCCGAGATTTATTTTTTTTAAAAGGGAAAAGTTTGGTAGAAAAGATCAACGTGGCATCGTGGGTGACTGTATTGGATTTGTGGAAGTGGTATTTTCGTCGTTTTCTAATGATGAATTATCCGAAGCACACCACATGCGTTATGACAGTTGGCATGTACATTATTAAAAAATCGAGGTTTAAGTTTCTTTGTGCTTATGATGGATGTAATTTAACGACTCTGATTTTGAGGTTGTTAGAGCAGATTGATGTATCGCGAATGGTCGACATAGACATTCTGATACAAATTTGGAAAAACCGTGTAAAGAAAATAGACTTTGTGTTAAAATGGTTGAGTAGGGTTGGGTCGGAAGTCGGACCGACCAAAGGTAAATTAGAGACATGGGCAAGTTTCTTCCGTGTAGACATAATGTAGATTTAGAAAATTCATTGCATGAGCTACTGAGGCTTGTTAATTATATTCCCAATTAAAGTGTTTCCTCAATAACTAGCGTAATGTAAGACAATCCCATGAATTGTGAATAAATTGTTATAATAGTTGTGATAATGCTTGCTGATAGCCATAATTTAATTAAATTTAAAAGTTTTAGTTTAAACTTCTTAATTTAAAAATTTGGTTTTTAATGTTTTTTGCAAAGCTTGGAATTATAAATGTTTATTTTGTTTATTTAATATCGTTAGAAACACCGTTGGAATAAGTAGATGGGAATGAGTAATTCGTAGGGTTGGTGCTAGGTGTGAATTAATATTTGTATGGGTATGTGTTGGTGGTGTAAGGTGGAAGGAAATTATGTGTTATGGTAAATATTTTGTGTCTCTTAGGACTGTGTACTCTCACAGATGTTTAACACAATTGAATGATCAATTGATGTGTTAAAATTATAGAAATATTATAATTTGAGTTAATTTCTTTAAAACCCTAAATTTTCAAGTGTGATGTAACTGTTTGAAATGGAAAAAATGGTCCAAGATTCGGAATTTAAGTTTTTTTTTGTAAAGTGTAAGTTTTATAGACTTTTGGATTTATTTGTTTAATTTACTTGTGATTGTATGTGTTTCTTGGATTGCTGTCCTGATCGGTCTCATTGATAAGACGACCCTTTGGTGTGAAATGTTACGAATTGAACCAAACTGAGACCAGAGCAGTCCAGTGAAATGGACCTTTTTCAGGGGGAAGGAGTTGTGACATCATCTATTGTCGTGAATCCCCATCTTTCGATAAGTGTTATGGTTTCACCAGCTGTTCAAGGACAAGTACCACACCCATTGATTGTCCCTGAATTTTTACGATCAACCAGCAGTGGAATGACCAGTGCACGTGGCCAGGGGGCCATTGTTTATTGTCTGAACTCAGGGAGTGGAGAGAGACAGACGGATCGCCATAATAGTAAAGTAGAGCCGGCGCCCCATTGACAATAGGCGAAGCCTATCTTAAAATAATCATGTCATCTTTTCTAGGGTTTTGTGAAGGGGATACTAGAAACAGGTGGCGTGATGGACAAGTGTGTCCAGATGTGGACAAGGAACTATGGCGCCTTGGGCCAGACGGCTCGGGTGTGTTTTGGCGTTGGACAAGTGTGTCCAGATGTGGACAAGGAACTATGGCGCCTTGGGTCAGACGGCTCGGGTGTGTTTTGGCGTGTTATGCGCCAATAGGACGAGGGAGGTCCAGAGAGACTTTGGTGACCTGCCAATAAGAAGAAGCGAGGGGCGTGTTGTGAACACACCCCTGGTGGTTAAAAAGGGTTCTTTTTCAGGAGACAGGGAGAAAGAGAAAAAAAGGACAAGAGAGTCCAGGAGAGAGAACGGACGGAAGGAGAAGGAGGGAAAAGAGTAGGAGACGGAAAAAAAGAGTCGGGGAGAGAGAGAGAGAGAAGCCCGCCTTGAATGGAGAAAAGGGCTGAGTCCGGAAATTGGAGTGAAAAAGACGATGTACGCCGGTGGCGTTGAGTATGGAACATGAACTGACTACACCGGCTTGGCAATATTACTTCATTAACCCTCTAACCGGAGAGCACGGAAAATTCCGTCAGTGTAAAGATGCTTCGAAAATGGACTGCACGGATTTTTCTGCCGTCAAGTAACGTTTTCAAAAGCGGATTAGCCGCACTTTTCTGAAATCCTTTCTCCCTTTTAAAGTTTAACATCTTGAAAGATAATGAGGGACGGAGGAAGCAACACAGCAGGAGTTTTATGGCTCGCAAGGAACCCCGTGTTTTGACCCTGGGGCAATCGTAAAAAATCGAGGGGAAATTTCTTTAGACCCCAGGAAGTGTTAATTTGTTACCTCGTTTTTTAAAGTTTTGTTAAGTCCCAACGCATAAGTAAAATATGTTACAATTCCCTTTTGGTGTCATATTAATTTGAAACTGTAACAAGTTGGGGCGTGTTAGTGCAATCTGCTATTTTATATAGTTAGACAAATTATCTTTTTTTAAGTATATTCTTTCGCTTCATTTTTCTTATTTTAATCAAAGTTTTCAGTTTTTGAAATATGATTATTTTATTATAAGATACCGAAAAAATTAATAAAACACCAAACTCTTTAAAATTTGGAACCTTTTCAATTTTCCAACCACTAAAAATGAATAAATTTAAACTTCATCAAATCATTTTGAAACATTTTCTTACACTTTGATAAAAATATAACGAAAAAAAACTAATTAAGATTTATTAGTTTTTTTTTTTTAGATTTCAAAGCCTAAGTGTTCAGGGAAGTTTAAGTACAGTGTGTGCCTGGTTATATATTGTTAAAATACACCGAATTATATTTGAATTTTAAGTGCTTGAACTTCAGTTTACAACAAAGACAACATGAATGAAGATTTTCACATTTTTTTTTTATAACTTGAATGTTTGAATAAAAGGTAATGAAAAATATACGGAAACATTTACAGTAGACATTTATGCATATAAATAAACATAAAAATCAATTTTAAATTCGAGCTATTGAAAAACATTCGAATTATATATTGTTCAAAAAAATATCTATTTATACAAAATACCTCAACATTTATCTTTTTTAAAGGCTAACTGAATAAGTAATTAAAATCTGGATATTTTTTGAAATCTCGATCTTATAAAGCTAGAAATTTTATGTTAGAAATTCCATTTGAAATTTCGAAAAAAAAATGCATCCGGCAGTTAAAAATTATTTACCATAAGTTTTAGCAATTGTTTGAGTATAATAAAAATTTCAAATTTCATTATATAGCTTCTTTGGTATCTTTTAATATATTTCGGCCGCGGTAGCCGAGTGGTATAGGTATCGGAACGTGGCTTGCTTTGTCACGAGTTCGAGCCCAGTACCACTAAAGACCCTCCGTGTAGGGCAGCGATGCACGTTAAATCTGTCGAGAGCTGAAACGTCCTCCCGTTGGTGTGGTGTGGTAGTTAGGAGAGGGGGTGCCAGCTCAGGTGTCGTCCACGTCACTTGACCATGGTTCAAAATTACGTGGTCCGTCGCCAAAAGCCCTGGTGTAGCTGAACAGTGCGACGTTAATATTCAATCATTCATTTAATATATTTCGAAAATTTCATACAATTCAGTTGAAAACTGCATGCTAAGAGCAAAAAATATACTAAAAAAATTGATGAATATACAATTACAATAAATTCTTACATTGAGAAGCAAAACTGAGAAGCTAAAGCGTAGGAATAAAACATTTTGAGTATATCTGAAGTAGTTTTCGAAATATTTTTTTTAAAGTTTAGAAAATTTGTGTGCGTTATGTTATACTTAATATTAATTAAATGGTTAAAATAATATGTTAATAACAGGCATGTAATCGTTTGATGACACATTCATATACTAATAAAAATTATCATGGTCATTGATGCGAATGTCAAGAATTTTATGTAATTTTATATTCAGACATTAAAATATTGATGTAGAAAATATAAAACTACCATCTAAAATACATGAAAAATGCAGTCTGCTATAAAATGATCTTGACAAACAAAAAAAAAATCCGGCATTTTCACTTACTATGGCAGAGCCGGCTTAGTCAGGGGCGATCTGGAAAAACAGAGAGAGAACTGCGGTTTTGATGGATGCCGCTCTAGCTTTTAAAGCCTCCAGGAAAAATTATATATATATAAATTACAAATGCAAAAATAAATCATATAAGTATCCATACATTTTTATAACAACGAATTGTGGAATTGGATTCCAATACCTTGTTGTGTTTGACAATATCTAAGGTAACCAACCCTACTTTAGATAGATTTGTACTACTTTTTCGTAACCGTATTCCTTTTAAAATTAATTCGTGCAGCAGAAATACACCTTTTGTACCCTTAAAAATTTATGTGAACTATAACGGTTAATTTTAATTTATGCAACTTGTGAAATGTTCATAGTTAACCATTTCCGTCTAAACAGTTTACATGAAAAAAAAGTTTGGACTCCCTCATTCATTAGGGATTTATATAAGATTCTAACATTAAATTTTATTTTTCACTGAATAGGATTGAGTGGTAGTGTATAGTGCTTACACACCACAGGTCTGGGGTTCTATTAACGGGCTGCGCAAGGTCGACTCTGCATTTCATCCCCGCTACATTGGGTCGATAAATGAGTACCAAGCTTGCTTCGGGTCTTAAACACTGAAGGTCTCTCTTCAGACAGACCACCAAATCGGGACATCTGTTCATGTACCTCAACATCCAATGGTCACGTGTATTATGATGGGCACAGTAGTTCCTGGCCCTCGTGGATTGTTGTGCTTCTGAGTTTGAGTCTTAAGTTTGAGGATTACCTCACTTTGGGGATACCCCTTAGATAAACATGTATTTCCACTCATTTGCAATTAAACATTTTTCTTTCAATTACGTTTATTTCAGAAGGAAGTTTGATTTTTCAAATGTATTTGCTTAATAACATGTATATTTGTGTATTATATTAAACATTTTATCAATCCAAAATTACATGTTTTTAGCTCCTCTAAAAGCTTTTAGGATTTTACGACTGATCTTACAATCCATATACGTTTTATAGTAGTGTATTTAAAAATGATAAAGACATTTTTACGACTGTGTGAGCTTTTATGCCTCGTTTACAAATATGAAAAATTGCATTCAGCTACAGGTTTTAAAATGTACTGAAATAAGTGGAGGAATAGGATATTTACATATTATGAATATTTTTGACTGCAGTAAGATATATTTATATTTCACAGTTTCTTTACAATTCTAATAGAAGTTGTAAGCCATTTTGCGAATAGTTTGATGTTGAGTATAAATTTAATATTTAATATTGTTTAATATTGTAAAGTGTTTTACTTTGATACCAGCACACACTAAAATAAAGCTCATTTGCAGTTATATGATCAGATTCAGTGATATTTAAATTTTCAAATATAGTCTACACGTACGAAAACATTCTTTCACAACCGCACACCACATCTCATACTATATCTTTCCTACAGCAGGAAATATTTGTGTATACTGAAAAATTTAATACAGGATACATTTTCAAGTGTTAAATTTGTTTTTTAAATTTGGTATGAATACATTGTGGAACTGTCGGTTAACTTCACTGAACAAAATTGTTTTAAGTGTACTGTTTTGAAAGACAAAATTAATTAGGGAGAACTTTTCTCACGATAGAATTTGTAATGACTGAATTGTGTGAAAATGTAGTTATCGATGTGTGACATTTTTCCTTGTAATAAAAAAAACACAAAGATAAGAAATTTAACTCGAGTAGAAAATGGTTAGAAGTACTGTCATGCGCATTTGAAGAAGTATATCCCCCATTAAAATTAAAAATTATTGACTGAATGTGTGTTAGGTCCATCACAAATGCCGATGTAGAAAAGGAATTTTTATTTAATACAAGAAGTTCGAAAAAGAGAACACTAGGAAGGAAAATTAAAAAATTTTCCGAAAAATATTCAGTTAACATAAAAATATCTTTTATATGATTTTAATTAAAATAAATTAAAAGTATTGAAATCCTTTTTTATGCTATTTTAAATTAAAAATATAACTGAATATAGAGAAAGATCGGTTTTATTTCATAAATATAATCATCGTATGTAATATTTATTGTGTTATTGTTTAAAAATGAGATAGGGCCTTTGCTCTTTTTACCTCATTACTTTTTTAAAAAAAGAGGAAAGTGAGCGCGTTTTCTTACTCTCATATTCAAAAATGAATACAGGATGCTTTTTTCTGGTTGAAATCGCAATACAAAAAAATATTTTTTTTTTATTTTTAAAAAATGACAGAAAAATAAATTTTCTTTGAAGAAAATATAATTATTTTTCAACTTCTAACATACTATTTATTTCATTTTTTTTTTCCTCTTTTTTACCTTTCATTTCGTTTTTAATTTTACTGTGACTGAACATATAGGAGAAAGAAACACGGAATTCCACTATGCTTTCAAAGAAGATTGCCCAAGGCAACTTAACAGCTAGCTGTAAAGGATTGATTTCTTGGTTCTTACTTTACAAAAGGGACCGAACTGGGTCGTAAAATTGTCCCCATTGGCCCTCCGAAGTTCTAAAAGGGGGAAAGGAAAGAAGTCTGTTGCATTTTTGAAGGGAATCGCAAAATAAGAGTTAAACGCTTTTGGAATAACTTTTCAGGAGGAAGGTATCCAGTTAGAGGGTTAAGAATATTTTATCAAATAAACAATATTTTTTTTATTTCTATATGAAGCTGTAACCTTATTTATTGAAGAATAGCTACTTACGACGTTACAATGTCCTTACGTTTTGGGGATCTTACGGTATTAAATGTGTTGATTTGGAAAGCTTTTGTACAAATTTATATTGAAAAAACCGTCCCGTCCTTAATTTTTGCACACCAGTGTAAATGGATTATTAAAAGCTTATATAAAAACTTTTTTATGTAATTAAGTTCCTCATTTAATACACTCAAATACATATTCGGAACTGGTATTGTATATGCCTGGCGGCCGCCATCTTGGATATTTTTGGCGAAAAGTCATTTCTCGCCAAATACAATGTTTACATTTCCACCACGTTAAGCCTAACATTTAACTGATAAGGATGATCTGAAAACGTAAATAGAAGTCTTAGAATTGTAAATTATGCCCTAAGACCCAAGTTCTTGTGTCAAAAGAGATCATATAGTGAAATAGATAGCAATTTGTTTAGAAAAAATTGAATTGCTTTAATCATTTCAGTAACTGCATTTCTAGCCACCGTAAATGCAACACCCTGAAGGAAGTATGCAAATAACATGAAATATACAGCATGCATTAGCTGAGGTGAGATATGCAAATGATTAGAATTTCAGCGAAGACCCACATCACGCGTGCATGTGGCGCCACCTCAAAGCTCTATTTAAGGCTTGGAGATTTCGACGATTTCAAGTTCGGCAATTGTGTTTTTTTTTGTGGTTTTTTTTCAAAACCCGATCAGTTATGTCTCGTAGAAAACAGCTATTAGCTTTTGATCAAGTATCCGAGTTCGACAGAGGAAGGCTAGTGGCCTACCGAAAGTTTGGATTATCTTTCAGAAAAATCGGTAGTCGTGTTGGACGAAACAAAAAAAACTGTAATGTCAATATGTGACCGTTGGATGCAGGAGGGTACGACGGACCGACGTGGTCGATTGCATCCAACTCAGTGCTTCACTTAACGTGAGGACCCGCAAATTGTCTGCATGGCAGTGACAGATCGCTCAGTCACATCACGAACCATAGCACAGCACATTGAGTCTGTAACGCATCATTCAGTGTCTGCGCGTACCATTCGACGCCATTTACAGCAGAGTGGTCTGACCGCAAGACCTCCATTGCTTGATCTACCCTTGACGCAGAACCACAAACGACTCCGCCGCCAATGGTGCGATGAAAGAAGGATGTGGGTGGTAGAATGGAGTGAAGTTATATTTACTGACGAGTCACGAATCTGTCTGCAACACCACGATGGTCGAATTCGAGACTGGAGACACCTTGGAGAGGGGATGCTGAACAGCTGCGTTATGCACCGCCACACTGGTCCTGCACCGGGTATTATGGTATGGGGCGGTATTGCATATCACTCTCGCACTCCTCTAGTACGCATTGCTGGTACTTTAAACAGCCAGCACTTCATCTCCGAGGTGTTGGAGCCAGTTGTCCTTCCTTACCTTTAGAGCTTGGCCACAGCCCTATTTCAACAGGATAATGCGCGACTACACGTAGCACGCATTGTCTAAAGGTTCTTCGTCAATCACCAGATTGAATTGCCTCCCTGGCCGGCTTGCTCTCCTTTCTTTCGCCGATAGAAAACATGTGGTCCATGATTGCTCAACGATTGACTCAGATTACACCCCCAGCTGCCGCACTAGATGAACTTTGGCATCGTGTGGAAGCTGCTTGGTTTGCTGTACCCCAAGAACACATCCAAAGTCTCTTCGAATCAATGCCGAGGCGTGTGGCAGTGGTGATCTCCAACAATGGCGGCTACTCTGGCTACTGATTCCGGCAGGAACCACACTTCACAGAAGTCTATAAATTTAATCATTTGATACTTGGTCAACATGTTATCTACAAAATAAATTTTCATGTGCCATCTCTTGTAATTCTTGGTGTTGCATTTACGAAGGCCAGCAGTGTAATTTATTACACTAAGTAATTTGTAATAATCTTGCCTTACTTATGACTAATTAATTATGTTAATTACACTAGTTAAGTAAATTTTAATAATCCACATGCTTTGGTTATATTATTATATAAAATACTAGCTGTACCCTGCCACGCGTTGCTGTGGCTCAGTCTTGTTTAACAGAAAATACATATTTTCAGTATGTTAAATAATTTGCATTGCACGTATGATCTTTTATAAAAAAAATATATAAATATATATACAAAAAACTTTTTCCTAAACTGATATTTATAATTTGTTAACCAAATGCTTGAAGTTATTACAGCTTATTTTTGTCCTTATGTCATGTTATGAACCTCTCTCTAAATTTATTTACATTGTCTTTAAAGTGGCGACCTCAAGTTTGAAGATAAATTTTAAATGGCTCCACTCTGGATTCATTGAGGGAATTGGGTTAGTTTTACAATGCTTATGGATATTTTTATTAAATCAGAGGTGTGTTCACAAATGCACATTTATCCAAACAATGTCACTTGGAAACATGAATTGTATTTCCTGATGTCATATAGGAAATGTTTTGATTCCGCAGTATATCTAGCAAGCAAAATTTGTAATGGCTCTGTTCTCTGAGTTGAGGCAGTTTAATTTTTTCAGTGGTACAAAACATTCCTTTGGTTTCTCCCTTAAATTCCAGAACATTGCAATAAGGATACACTTCCATCACTGTATAAATGAGAACATGCTGCCTGAACCTAGAATCTTCCACTGGGTTGTACCGGAATGCAAGTTGACTGTTATTGTGTGATTGCTCACCACAAAGTCATGTTTGACGCAGATGTGCTGTTTTTGGTTAAGATCTTTCTGATGTAAAACACGAATGATGTGCTCGCAAATGAGCTTCCTCAAGTCTGGCTGCATGTTGCTTTGCTGCGCCCTCAGCCTGTGTTTGTGACATTCTTTGTCTGCTTTTCTCGTTTGCTGATATCCATTCTTTCTCAGTTTGATGTGCAATTACACTCATTGTAGTACTTTTGTCTTGCAAGTATGACAACCTAAGTTTGATTTCCTGCAAGGCATTATTTTTATCTAGTGAAGCCAATTGACTGCACTTAAAAAGAAAAAAAATTCAAACAACGCATATAAAATTTCTTAAAAACTTAAAACTACACTTAAAAAGAAAAGAAAATTAAAACAAAAAACATATAAAATTTCAAAACATGAAAAAAAAAAGAAAAATTAGAAACAAAAAGAAAAGGAAAAAATAAAAAGTGCTAATGAAATATTTAACTTTAAACGTGCATCAATTGACACAGCTGAAATTCAATGCAATGAGAGGCTGAAGGTATTTTTAATCGAATACGCCAGGAAAATTCCAATATAAACACGGATTTTGCAACAGAAAACTACGACAAAGTGTTGATAATGATGGGAGTATTTTTGCAATTCACAATTCGATTAGTATTAGCAATTGCTATCAACAAAACTAAGGGCCTATCTTAAATACAGAGTGGCTTATATCTAGACACAGACAGCTTTTCACATGCACAATTATTTGTTATCTGTGTACTTAAATATTAGCATCACCACAGCCAAATTACCGCCATGCAAATCGCAACATTTTCCCTCCATTTCTTTTTTCATAAAAAAATGTTAGAATCTTTATTGTTTAGATATTAAGGTACGATATACATGGCACCAATTTTGTTACAGTGATGCTAATACATAATTACTGATGTGTGTTACAGAGCAGCAGCCACCAATTGGTGATGCGTGAAAATTTTTGGATGGTATGCAGAAAAATTGGGAAATTATTTATACTTTTATGAAGATTCAGTTTAAAAAAAGATGAACAACAAAACAACATATTACGGAACAAGAATTATTCTTTACTAAAAGCTTTTAGTTACTGAAATAACTAAACAAAAAAAACATAATTCCTGAGGTTAGCGATTTTTGGTAACCTCAACCATTTTTTGGAAAATTGTAGGCAAAACACTTCAGTTTGTTGCTTTTCATGAAGCTTATTTGGTTCACTCCTAGAAGAGCCCACACCCTTGGCGCAAATTACTTTGGTTGGCGATAATTGCGCCATCTTGGTAACCCTACTTTTAAACACTACATACGACAACCCTAACTATTTCTAGCATTTTCGTATTTTGTGGGCGCGCATTTCGAATTTCATTTTGTTGTTGGTCTCCGGGCTGGTTGCGTGTGTGAGGGAATCTACTTTAGAATTTTTTTACTTTGTTAAATGCGAAAGGTAAGAAAGAATTGATTGAATGGTGTATGAAGGAAGGATTGATTGCTTCGAGTTATGAATTTCCTAAATGTAATGATCAGCATGATGTAACATGGTCGGCAATAAAAACTTTCTTCAAAATCGTGTCAGCCACGCCGAATGTATGTTCGACCATTACCTCGCAGAATAAATATGGCGGCGTTCACACGATCATTCGCTTAGCGATGAGACCTTTAAGACTTTTTTAAAATCTGTTGTTACACTGTCCCCTCCACTCGGAAGAGATCAGCAGTAAGAAAGTAAGTGCTGTTTTTATATTTTTTATCTCAAATGTTTAATTTCTGTATTGCTTACATATATTTTCATTATGCATCCACCTTATCCCGCTATATTTCCTTGCCACCATTGCCGCTTTCGCTTGGCACCATCTTGTTCTGGCTTGGTGCCTTTTTTGGTTTGTCGCCAAGGGTGTGGGCTCTCCTATGGTTTTACCGCTTATTTTCAGGGCATAGAAGATTAAATAAAGACGTAAATACTATAGTGCTCCACCACATAGAGGTCAATCCTATTAGTGAAACGCTAATTATAAAGTTATACATTAAGTGGTTCATGAAGTGTTGAAAAATGGCAACTACTGCTCTAAAGCAGGCACAGCAGACAATTTCTGTATATATACAGACAATGAAGCAACACAAAATGTCTACTCATAAGCATTGTAAAATTAACCCTTTCACCTCAAGAAGAGTCATTTAATTTGTTTTCAAACTTGGCACCTCTTCTATGGAGACAATGCAAATAATTTTAGATTCATACCATAATAACTTGGGAGTATTCTGTTAACAAATTACAAATGAAATAAATCTGTTTAGAAAAGTTTTGTTAATGTATATTTCCACATTTTTTATAAAAAAATCATACCTCAAGTGCAAGCAGTTAAAGATATTAGAAATGTGTGCTTTCTCTTTTCTTTCTTTTTAACCAAACTGAGCCACAGGAAAACATGATTGGGTACAGCTAGCTAGCAATAACAAACTTAAATGATAAAAAGCTATCAAAAACCAATTATTAACAACAAATTATCATTTTGATAAAATCACCAAAAAAATTGCAAACAAAGGTTCTTGGGTACCGTTGCAACTATATCAACCCCGATTTTGTTCGCATCATACACGGTGAATCGGCAATTAAGTGCTAATGTTTCCAATATGGTTGCAATAATACATAAATATCAAAACAAACACAAAATATACATCAGAAAATCTTAATTTTTCCATTTATATTTCACAGTAACACCAAATAAAATTTTGAAATTACACAAAATAGATATTTCGTGAGTCTAATGTTACTGCCCCAACTATTAAAAACAACAATAACTATTTCGTGGAAAAATTCACTACCAAGTGCAAAAAAGTATTATTATTGTGCACAAACAGGCATAGAATGTTCTTCCCTTATTGAATGCATATTGCAGTATTTGGCGAAGTCTTTTGATTTTAGGTAAATGGCCGACTAAAGAAAAAATATAAGTACCATAAAAAATTATATATTAATTTAATTTAGATTCATTGGAGAAAGATAAAATATACCGTAAAGTCCGGCATATAACGCACACCCATACTTTCAAGCTGCAATTTTTAAATTTTAGGTATATTCGCTATATAATGTGCACCCCTTTTTTACGAAGAAACCTGAAATGTACAAATGCAATGCTGTTATGTTTAGAAGCGATTTATTCAAGGTGTTTATCTAAACAATTGCAAAAATAGTATACCTTTAGAACTACCACCTTTTAAGTTCAATAAGAATGTCATGTCTTTTAAATAAATAGTATTTCGAAATATTTAGAAGTTTAACTTTTTATGCTCATTTATTTTTAATTTTTAAAGCCCTCATTTTTATACCCAGCGTATAACTCACACCTGTAAATTTCGATCTTATTTTTTGTGTTCAAAGTGCGCGTTATAAGCCGGATTTTACGGTAGGTGGAAGATTTTAATCGGTATACTACTCGCTAAACACATACATAGTGTACAGAATTAAATTTAGTATTTTATATATAAAAATTATCCAAAGTAAATATTCTGTGCTTAAAAACAAATTGAAAAATGATATACAATACGAACAGTAATTGACATAAAAAAAGCTGGACTATCTTTATCAACGCGAAAGTAAAATTCGAAAAAATAATTACAATCTTATGACAACCTGCTTCCTCAACATGTATTTGAGCCCTCTGTCTGTTTTGCTCATTCACTGATGCTTACTCTAATTTGATCTGCATTTATCCCTCGCACTGCGTTTGCTTGGCCAGTATGATGACCTAAGTTCGAGTTTCTGCAATACAATTTTATGTACTCAAGCCGATTGACTGCAGTTATAGTAAAGGTTTAAAGAAAAACATATGAAATTACAAAACAGCTCTGAGTGGGTCTTGTATCCGAATTCCTCTGTGGCCCTTTTTCAGATATGAGCACCATGTAAGTGGAATTGTAATAACATTCGTTGGGGCTCCCGCATCATTGATACAGCGGTAGCTCTACGTCCCTGACAAAAACAAACCATAATAACTTCCAGTAATTTTTTTAACAAATTACTAATGGAATCTGTTTAAGAAGGTAATAATCTTATAAAACAATGAAAAACAAAATAAGGTGCAATATTTTGATGACTCAATATCAGAAAATCTTAGTTTTAACATTTGTATTTCAATACTAACATCAAATGAAAGGTACTTACGTATTATCGCAACCTATTAGCGATATTGTATAAAACGAAGCACGATTGCCAATTCTGCGCGTACATCTGCGAAAATGGAATGGCCAACTTTGCGAAAAGTTGGCGATTGTTGCGATAATACGTAAGAATAAAATGAAGTTTAAAAGGTTGTCTAAAAAAGAAAAAAAAACATTCCTATTAAAAACTCCGTTGATTAATTTCGTCACATTAAAATATCTCCAAGTGGGAAAAAAATATTGTTTCCAAACATTGAATGTGTGTTATATCGCGGCATTTGGCTACGTCTGTTTATTTCAGGTAAATGGTTGACGGAAACTATTTGGTAGAAAAATAAGTAGCGTACAGAAGTCAATTATGTTAGTTTCATTTTCGCTTAATAAAGAGAAATAAATTTAGCTTAAAATTACAGAAAAAACACGATGCAGAATTTAATCAGTCGTAAACATCCCGCGATAATGCTATCCAACTGTTGCCAAACCTACAAAACAAAATTTGAGTTCTTGAAAGAATTATTTTTAAAAAGAGATTTATTCGAAAAATAATCCCAATTACGTATCAAAGGACAATAAATAGATAAATATGACAACGCATAATCATAACCATAGAAGAGTTATACAATAATTTCGAAAAATCTAAGCATAAAGTTTAAATTTTCGCATTCAGAGCGATTCGTGACGTCTTATGACGTCATAACACCAAACAATCACTTAAAAATTAAATTTTAAAAAATTTAGAGAGAATTTCGAAATAAAAAGTACATAAGATCCTGACCAGAGACAAATGCAACGTTGTGTCAATATTTCATATTAATCCATGCAGAACTTTTTGAGTTATGCGCGCATACACAAACCAACACAACATTTATATATATATAGATTTAGTTATCTTGTATTTGATTTATCTAAGAAATAAGAATAAGATAGTAAATGAAAAAAAGATGCAAGAATGATAGGATTTTTTTCAAGTCTTTAAAAAGGTTTAATATTTTTGTTTTTTGTGGTTCATTCAGAATGTTATGGTAATCATTATTCACTGAACATTACCATAATCATTATCACAAAAAACAATGGACAGTTAAGTAAAATGCATATGTAAAATTAATTTTAAATAAATTAATATGTTTAAAATATTAAATCAATATGTCTAAGTAATATAAACTAAGACTATTTTTAAGTTATAAAACTACTTTGAAATTTATTCATTTACACTATTTTTAAGCTATAAAATAATTAGGTAATAAATTAATTAAGTAGTTAATTAGTTAATTTAATAATAAGATGATTAATTAGCTTAGTTAACTAACATGCATAATTAATTACTGAAACAATGGATGAATTACGCGCAAATCTGCACTTAGGTTGCCAGGAATGAACAAAACAGTGTGGAGTAAAAGTCTCGAGTTACCACAGCTGAATGATAAGCGTCCGTTCTGGCGCCCTATTTGGTGAGAGGTTGGCGGGCGGGTCTCATCGATATCAGTTCCATTTTTACAGTGAAAATTAAATGTGCTAGGGAATTTAACTATTATACTCAAGACATGAAAAACATCTCCAAATGGGGACAAAACTTTAATGTTTCAATGAACTACTATGGCATAGAAAAATGCTATAACGCCAAACCAGGCAACCCAGAATAGTGGTTTCATTGCACATCTACCAATGACAAGCAACCTCTTTTCCTTTGACCGTGCCGAAGAGGAATGCCCGAGGTGAGAGCAACTCCAAAATGTGCTCTTTATTTAACACTATACCTAATTCGATGTTTGTGAGAATCGAATCATGGAAGTGAGGTATGTTGAAAAACTTAGTTCTTGTTAAATTTTTTTGTGTCAAAATTTTTGTCTTGTCTACTATCTATTCTCAATGATTTTTTCTAAGCTATTTGTTCCTGGTTTTAAATTTATTACATTATTTTTTTATCTAGATTTAAAACGCGCAGTTCGCTTATTCCATATTAGTTAGAATCTGTATCCACAATATATTGTTTTCTGAAAAAGATATTTTTTTAAACATATATTTTACGTGTCGTAATTTAATTACTTTATTTTTTGTAATAATTTGATAGTAAAAAACCATAAAAATAATGTGCATAACAATTTTGATGAATTAGCCAATACATAATTTTGTCTTTTCCTCAGACAGAATAGTATTTCTTATTTCATATGTTAATCAATATTTATCCAAGGGTACCTATAATACAAGAAGTGCTCCTTGTCATATATGATGAAACTAAAGCAATATAGCCTTTTAAAATCTGACATGTTTTGTGCTTAGTTACATCACTTCCTCAGAGATGTCGAAAAAAAATATCCTCTAGGAAACTTATAATTCATAGAAACCTGTTAGAGATGACTAGGAAAGTTGTATCTTTTTCTCGGAACTATTGTTTGTAATATTCTCGACATGTAAGTATTCTGTTTCAAATAAAATTGGCTTCTTTATAGCTGGATTATGTTGTAATCCTTTAAATGAAAACAGACTTTGCTACTGATACATTATACTGCCAACCAGCAATTCACATTATGTATTTTGCCGAATAAAAAGACATCTCCAGTACAAAACACCCACCCACTTCACTGTGTATTTCAGGATGTTGTATCAATATATACTGTTTACATATTTATAAATATTTGATATCTTGCATTACAAATTCGATTATATTGAAAAATATATTTATAGTTGTAACTCTTGCTTCTTGATATAAACAGGACAGAATTTATAATTTCTTATAATATCTGAAATAGAAATAGAAAGATTTTTTGCGCTCACTTAACCCAATAATCAAGTGAATTTCCACAAAACCAACTTTAAATGGATCTCTACTGCATAAAATAAACATAAGTGCTAAATTTCGGAATTTTTGACATCAATTCCTCCGGTAACCCCGCTGAGAGCATTCTTCATTTCAATTCAACAAAAGAAATATGCAAATTAAATTTTATTATTATGGTTCAGAAGCGATAAAAGTATTTATTTTTTGATATAAGGATCAATTTAATACCAAACCATGCATAACAAAATCATTTTAAAAAATGTGCATAGAAAAATTTATCTAATTAATTTATATTGTTATTTATTTGTTAATTTTTATTGTATTTATGGCTTACATGTAAAAAATAGATATATGCTGTTGTGGGCTTTTTATATTTGTGATTATATACGTGTATCTCTAACGGTTTTTGCATCACATGCCAGAATAGCTTTCTGATGTCAGAATTTTTCATACTTACTTGACATTTATTGTTATATTTTGGACACTTCACACAATATCTTTATAAATTATAGCATATGTGTTATTCTGATGTATTAGCTATATTATTGTAAAGTTTCATTAAAATCCGTTCAGTTGTTTTAGCATGAAAGAATAGCAAACATCTCTCTCTCTCTCCTTACATACAAACTTTCTGGATTATAATATTAGGATAACAAAAAGAAAATGGAACTCAATGCAAACTAATTAGGATTATAAGATTGTTGATATCTTGAATTAAGTTAGATTTTTAGTTATTTTTCCTATTATTGTCACCACAGCAAAGTTGGCTCCATGCGAATCACTCTTTGATATCAAAACAAAGAATTTTACATGCTTTATTTGAAATAAAAAGATTTTGGTGGGAAATAGCATGATTCGCATGGGGCCAATTTGAATGCTGTGAGCTAATATGTAAGAATATGAAGGCTAATGCTAATTTGTATTTACGTATTAGATTTTCGGAGCTGTTTATGGTAGTTTCATCAAAATCAGGCTATGGATGGAATTGAATGCTCAACAAAGTAATTCTGTTTTGCACTTTAAAACTCAGAGTTAATGCAATTTTTGTCGTGTCGCATTATGGTTTTAGTTTCGTTCTTACAACCTGTTCTTCATATATATATTTTAAAAATTTTATGCATGTACATTTCCATGACATTTTCTTTGGTTGGAGAAAAAAAAAGATTAGGGGGAGACCTGTGTACCTAGAGACATCTTGTACCTAGGACCACCCCATTTTATTTGAATAATATTTAGTTCTTAGTTTTATAACTCAGTTGGGTGAGTGACAACACCAATTCCTACTTTGGCATTCATTTTGAAATTTTGCAAAAAGAAAGCTGTGGCAAGTTATAAATGAAGAACTGTTTTACCTGGTCTGAAGTAAAATTTTGCAGTTCATCTCTTTTTTATTGTTGTACAAAGGTAAGTCAAATATTTTTCTTTGAATTCTAGTACATAATTTTGTTTGTAACATTAAGTACTAAATTAGATTTTAAATAAATCCCCTCTCCATGTGGTTTTTTTTTTTTTTTGCAGAAGACATTTTGTATGAAATTACCTAGTCTTGTACATAGGGCTACATAGTTACTGTGTACCTAGAGGCATGGCCCTAGGTACAATTGCAATTAATATTCTTGTGGTTATTATTTTATTAAAAAAAGTTTTTATAATAATAGGAAGAAAGTGGCCTTAATCATCTGAACCATTTGGATTTAATAAAGGTTTTTATTATGATTGAAAGTTATTTAAATGAGAGGAGTGTATATTTTGTTCTGAAACTTTTAATATGCTTGATTTATAAAAATATGTTTGCTACCATTATTATTATTATTCAGGATTATTATTTTGTTTAAACAAACATAGAATTCATTTAATAAAAGAAAATTCTGTATAATTATAAAAACAGAAGCATAATTCTAAATAAAATATGTTATCAGCATAATTCTCAAAGTAAATCTAACAGAGGTGGCCCAAAAACCAGGGAGAGGTAGAATCTTGACTGACACTCCAGAAAAGGAAGAAATCAAAAAACATGCTATTAAAATTGCCAAAAAAAAGAAAAAGAAACTTGTTAAAACACCTGAGTTTGAAATTAAGGCAAATTCATCCAAAGAATAATCAGATATTGAAGATTCTCATTCCACTGATGATGCAAATCCTACAGTAGCTGATATAAGGAATACTATTGAAAGGGGGGATTTTGTTTAACAAAAACTTAATATTTTTTGTGGCAGAAATAATAGATGTTAAAGAACACTATAATGTTAAATTTCTGAAGAAAATTGCATGTTCAAACAAGTTTCTTTATGATAAAGAAAAAACTTATGAAATTGATAACAGAAATATTGTGTACAAATTGTCCAAATTACAATCTGTTGGTGCTTCTGAGCGACATTGTATGCAGCTCACTTTCGTAACTAGTTTTTTAAATTATAATGTTGAATGAAAATACATGTAATTCATTAATAATTTGGCACATTGCGAATTAAATAGTTGCATGATAAATCAATATATTAGAGCTGATATTGATTCTTTTATTAAATTCTTGTGTGTATGTTTGTTTTCCATTGATTACAGAGCAAATCCAGGGAAAGGCCCTAAGTACAATGACATCATTGTACCTAGGGCCATTTATGAATTTTTTTTAAAAACCTTTTATTTCACAGAATTTATTATTTTAAGTACTTATATTAACTCCTACCGGATGGTAGTTAGTATAATGATGAATGCTTATCAGTTTCACATTTTTAAAGAGGCCAGTGGCTTTGTTTTTGTGCTTTAAAAAAAGTAGCCCTAGGTCAGGAATGGTGAACCAATGGCAGGTGGATCGCATTTTTTTGCTAACAAAACTATTCCCATTTTTATTCAAAGTAACAGTTCAGTATGAGGTATTACTAAGTTAAGTTCAGTATGAAGTATTACCAAGTTAAGTTCAGTATGAAGTATTACCAAGTTAAGTTCAGTATGAAGTATTACCAAGTTAAGTTCAGTATGAAGTATTACTAACTTAAGTTCAGTATGAAGTATTACTAACTTAAGTTCAGTATGAAGTATTACTAACTTAAGTTCAGTATGAAGTATTACTAACAAAAACGTGGTGTATGGGGTGCGCGAGGCAGCTGGGAGCAAATTTGTTTATTATTGTCTTACAATCCTAAAATAAGTTATTTGTTATCTAACCATTAACAGCAGAATTAACAATAATGTTACTTTAATTTGAATTACACATATAACTAAATTATTTACAACAATGCAGGGTAAAACAGGGGGGGGGGGTTGTAGTAAATAAAGAGTTTTGAGTTGTTAGCTTTTGTTTTTTTTCCCTCATTAAACATTTTTTCAGAAAAAATGGCATGTTGGTCCATAAAGGTTCACAACCCCTGCCCTAGGTACACAGGTTTCCCCTATTGCTTTTCATCTTTCATCAGAAGATGTTGATCAATGTATAATATCATGAAAAATATGCGCAGTTATTTAGACTCACCTTCCAATGGTGAAATGAATAAAAAAGCGGACGATATCGAACAATTTGTTGAAAATTTGATGCTAAAAAAACAATACAAAGGAAAATATCAGATTACCATAAAATCAAGCATATAATGCTCACCTATACTTTTGAGCTGCATTTTTTAATGTTTGTTACGTTCGCCATATAATCACACCTCTTTTGTATGAAGAGACCTGAAATGTACTGATGCAATGCTCTCATGTTTTGAAGTCATTTATTCAAGGTATAGAAAAAAATAGTATTCTTCTACGTAGAATTACAACCCTTTAAGTTCATAAGGAGTGTCATTTCATTTAAATAAACAGCATTTCGATATTTGTAAAAGTCTTGATTTTTTTCTCTTATCTTTTTTTTAAAAGCTCTTGAACCCGTAATTTCAAATTAATTTTTTGTGCTGAAAGTGGGCGTATAAGCCGGATTTTATGGTATGTAAGATTTTCTGTTATTTCTTTTTGTTAATGTTCAAAACTGTTTAAGGCATCATTCTTTAATGTTCCTTCTGACAATCTGTTCATCATGTAGTTTTTAGCTAAATGTACATATACATATGCATTCTATACCTTTTTTACATATAAATACATTGCTATAATATTTTCTGTCATTGAAAATAAAGATTTTTGCTATTCTCCTTCATTGTAGAAAAATATTGCTTAAAGTATAACAGAAAGAAAAAGACACTAAATTCAAACTAATTGCTATCAACAAATCGGTAATATTGTGAACCATGTTTTTTGTATGTCACTGTTTATGCCTTATGATCTCTATGACCGATAAGATCTCATCTTTGTTTTAAATATTCAGCAAATTTCTCATATTTTCTTTTGGATTTTAAATTCAATGTTGACCTGATTTTTTTGTCATGACCTAACTTTTCTCCTGACAATCTTGCAATGTATAAATCTATCATTTGTGATAAAAAAAAAGTGTTTGCAGAAAAAATATGCACCTTGAAAATATTTTCTTATATCTCCTTTTGAATTTCTTTAAAATTCAGTGTTGATGTGATTTTACTTCTGATGGTTTAATGTTGCTTCTGATAATCTGTTCCTCATGTAGTTTTTTGGAGATTTTATACATATTTTATATATTATCATACTACCCATATATATGTATATTTCAATTATCATTAGAGTTATTTATGATTGTACGCGTACTCATTTGCTTGCTCTTTGTTATAGAATTGCAATTTCTAATAGAAATATTGCAAAAAAGTATTGTTTGAATAATTAATTTTTTATCAACATGTTTTATTGTTTGTGTCATTCAGTACTGTTGATTTTAGAGTATTTCTACGTGGACCTATTTTAGATAGATTTTTTATTTTAGTTCATACTAATTTAATCTTTTTAGTATTGAATTACATCTAATACTTTATATTAGATATATTATAGAGAAGTTAGATAGCATTACACCATTCCTCATGTAATACTAATTTAATTTTTTTCCTGTTGATGGCTTCCTAATATTTCTTATTTATGATTGGTTATTTCACCCATAGTTCAATAACAGAAACTTACTACTGCTATCACTTTTCTGATATAATTTTTATTTCTATTTTCATTCATTCATTTCTGTTTACTTTATAACATGCTAATTTTCTTTCTTGAAATATTTACTTTTGTTAAATCATTATTTAACTTGAGACCAAATTGTACTTTGTTTAAAATATTTATAATTTAAACATTTATTAAAAAGCCATTTTTAATTTTAGTTATACTACTTTACACAGGGTTTTCCCTCCCTATAAAAATATTATTGCTATAATAGTGGAATTTTATGTTTTTGAACCTTACCCCATGTGAAGAACGGGCATTTCAGCTGGTATATAATGCATATGAAATATATTATAATTATTTATAGAAAATATATTTTATAATTAATATAATAAAAGTAATATGTGTGTGTATATCTTATATATTGATCTAATTATTTTTTGCAATTTTTTTTAATATTTAACTAGTCTATCAAAAAACGAGATTTTTTTCTTTTACGACCATTTTTTTAGCAATTGGCATGTCACAACTAATTGCCTCAATGGACATTTTTAATCTTTTTTTTTTTATTTCAAAACCTAAAAAAGAAATTATTGTTATGTAACAATTGATTGAGTAAATGAAAATACCAAGCTACTTTTATTTTAAGCTCTAAGAAAATAATTATTGTTAAAATAATGAGCAAATTAGTTTTGTATAATAGACTTTTTTTCCTCAGATACATGTTTAAATGATTTACTAAACACTGTGGAAAGACAAACTATCAAATTATAATGAAATTTTAAAATATTTTATCGGATAGTATTCTTTTGTTTTTTAATGTTTTTTTAGTGAATTGTAAATATATATATATGCTTTTTTCACAATATATGTATGTAAGGATAATTAAATTAGATTAAAAATTAAATTCCCTATCTAGAACTTGACTCATCTTTCTCTGTCACATCTTCAAGTATCAAACTAATCACCCATTTATTTCTTCCGAACATATGGTCTAGCCGATAAACATGTCTAATTCCAGATCGTTAGATTTAATAGTCAACATATGTTAGCATTAAGTTTCAAATACCCTCATCAATTCCGTGATACTTACCACATGTTTTTCAAGTGTTATCCATTTTAACCGAAACCATGGCGTGTTTTTTTACTCCCTGCTATTAGCTTCAGAACAGATGTAGAAATGATTGAATAAAGATGTTCCTTTCCTTTTTCTAACTTTTAATCTAATTCTGTCTTCAAAATCATGATATATATATGACATGTTTTTTGAAGTCAGAATCGGACTTAATTTTTAAAAGGAACTTTATTCAATCATTTCTACATCTCTTCTGACTCTGAGAGCAGGAAGGAAAAAAGCACGCCACGGGGTATTGTAAGTAGTTAACACTTAAAACACAGATGCGGTAAGTATCGCGGATTTTATGATTGTACTTGAAAGTTAATGCTGGCATATAGGGGCTATTAATTCTAACGATCCGGAATTAGACACGTTTATTGGCTAGGCCATATGTTTGGAAGAAATAAATGGGTAATTAGTTTGATACTTGAAGATGAGATGAAAAGTTTGAGTTAAGTTCTAGATAGGGAATTTAATTTTTAATCTAATTTAATTATCTTTACCTTTGCCCCCCAATTTTAAAAGGGAGTCATAGCAGGGTTTTTTCCCTCTTTACAAACTTAATCAATTTTCAACATATACAAAACACTACATAACATAATTTAGAAACGCATATTTCACATAGTAGAAATATTTAAGTAATAGGAATACAAAAATCAAAATGCTCTAAAATAAACGAAATTATAACAACAAACACAGCAATGACACTTCCAAAATATTAATTGATAAAAATGAATTTTTTTTACATATAAATGAAGATTATCTTTTTCAAATCTATTCGACATCCAGAATAAGAACTCGCATTTCCTCCTATTCCTTCATAATAGTAGATTCATATTATAGCTAGCAGATAATGTATTATGAAAGAATGATTGATTGACATGTGGCGGTGTGAAGTCAAGAACTCGCATTTCCTCCTATTCCTTCATAATAATAGATTCTTATTATAGCTAGGAGATAATGTATTATGAAAGAATGATTGATTGACATGTGGCGGTGTGAAGTCAAATCTCTGTTCATTCAGAATCGCTGTGAATTGGAAAGATTGCTACAGACGATAGGCTCCCTTCACACCAAACGACTCCGATTCATTCACCATCAAACTTGTCTGATCGACCAGGATTCGGCTTCGTAATTTCCCGCTCTAATAAGTCAAGGTTCGCTTCCCACATTCACACCAAACAAAACCGGTTCAATCCGCCGTCATTTTGACTTGCGCGTGATTCGGCAGGTCAGATTTTTTTCCGTTATTCACCAGCAGCCGGGAGCTATATCTTAAAGAAAAAGTGAATTTAAACAAATAGAGTGTTATTTTTATTGTTTTTTATATTATTAGGGATTATGTTATTTTTATTGTTTTTTATATTATTAGGGATTATATCACAAAGTTTCTATTAAAGAAGCTAATTTTAGATATTTAAAGATTTCAATGTTCTTGTAAGGGTTAGCATGAGTTTGTTTTTATGCCAATAGATGGCACTTATATTTTTGTGTATTATTTTATTCAATTTTAGAAATTTGAAAACTTTATTCTTTACTTTTTAATACTTTAAAGCAAAATGTGTTGTTTTTTTGGGGGAGGGGAGGAATATTCTGAAGAATGTTTGTGAAATAGCTTTAGAGATCAGTTTGATAAGAATTTATTTAATTTTGGGAGAGAAAAAATTTAAATATTTATAATTATGCTAAAATAAAATAAAACACCGATATTGTCAATAATTTTAATTTTTGAAAAAGATTCCATTTTATTACTACGTACATCTCAAATTTTGTTATTAGAAACAAACAAAATGTAAATGGCATGTAAAATTTTTAATTCATTAATGTATTAGCAAACCATTTTTAGATACATAATAAAAAAATAGTTATTATATGCTACAAAAGCTGTAGTATATAACAACATTTGAAATGCCTTTAAAAACATTAGATATATTATTTGTAAAAGTAATTGCATTATAATATAGTTACAATACAGATTTATTATTTGTTACTACTTTTCAGACTATAATTACACTTGATACTAACAGGCAAAATATAAAATAAAACCGTTCTTATATTTTTGTTTTATGTATTTCAACTTCAAAATAAATGAAAATACAGTTGTGAAATTAATAGCTTGAAACGTTAATCGTCTTAAAATATTAAAAACAGCGTCCATGTTCGACAGCAACTGATGGAAGAATGATTGACCCGTGGCGGTGTGAAGGCAGATCTCTGTTCATTCAGAATCGCTGTGAATAGGAAAGATTGCTACAGACTCGGAATCGTTTGGTGTGAAGGGAAACTAAGCTATCAGCTGAGTTCGTCACATCCCATTCAAGGACGACAACTCGTTTTCACGATTGAAGTCCTTTTCGTCCCTCTTGGCAGTCAGCTGAGTGGGACGTAATCTCGTTATAAGTGAAGTTTTATTTTTCTTCCTTTCTCCCGGAAGGGCGTTTCCCCCTCCCATCCTCTCCCCGCTGTTGTTCCGTGGGTCTTTGTTTTTTGTTTTTGAATTTAACTTCTTATGGCACGTTGGGGGGAAATTTTCTTTACCAGTTACGGTTACGCGATGAACGTAAATTTAAAGATGTATGAAGTTCCGACTTTCACCACGTTTTTAAAATACTGTCGCGAGTTTAACAGATATTCATATCATAACCAAGAGATGTAATTTAATATGTCATGATTTTGAATACAGAATTAGATTAAAGTTTAAAAAGGAATATCTTTATTCAATCATTTCTACATATGTTCTGACGCTAAGAGCAGGGAGTAAAAAAGCACATCATGTTGGTGGTTTCAAGTGGATAACACATGTGTTAAGTATCACGGATTTTATGATTGTATTTGAAAGTTAATGCTGACATATGGGGGCTGTTAAATCTAACGATCTGGAATTAGACATGTTTATTGGCTAGGCCATATGTTCGGAAGAAATAAATGGGTGATTAGTTTGATACTTGAAGATGTGAAATGAGAAAGACGAGTCAAGTGCTAGATAGGGAATTTAATTTTGAATCTAATTTAATTATCTTTACATATATATATTTAAACTAAAATAAATTCAAAACTTTAAGAAGTTTATAATAATAAATGAAGCAACTCAACTTGTATTGAAGCGATTTTGTAAATAAAAGATTTATGATTTTATGTAAATAGCAACAGTAAAAAAATAAATAAAAAGATTTAGAATGCCGAGTTTTTGTGTGGTTGTGACTTATTTAAACGAATCGGTTTTATTATAAATTGGACGAAACAAAAGCCATCTAATTATTTCTATCAAACTCAGACAAAAAACAATTACAGAATCGGAAAGATCATTTTTTTTTTTGCCACGATACGGTATAATTTTTTCTACAAAATAATATTTTTTTATTTTTTACGATTTTTTCTAAAATGAGTCAAAATCGATACGTTTTTATGAAAATGATTTCTTAATTGTTCCCGTTCAATTTCCTTTCGCGTTAATGAATTGATATTCTACCCTTAAAAAGTTCATGCTTTTCTCTTTGAGAATTAGTCATTTAAAAAAAGAATGCCAAAAACTGTTTTTCTTTACGATTTTTCAAAAAATACTCAACATTTTAGGTAAATATTAAATAACTTCGTTATTTATATAAAAATAATCTCACGAAATATTTTTTCTGTGTGTAGAACAATATTATCCATAATCTGCACAAAGATTGAAAAAATTGCTTAAAAATTACGGTATTTAAAATGTTTTGGCGTTTTTCGTTTATTAGCCTTTTTACGAGAATTTTTTACTAAAAAATTATTCTTAGATTTTTTTTTGTTTGAAAATTACCGTTGTTTTCAATCGATGTGTGAAATTGTACACCATTAACTTAAAAATTAAGCCTTCAAAAAATGAAAACTTTAAGGGGGCCCGGCTCTTCCTTAGGAGACCATGTTAAAATACGTAAGTTTATGTACTTTTTTCTCAGAAACTTCGTGCTAGTAATAGATGATATTTTCACAGTAGGTTATATGTACTATCAATAAGACATTAATGTAGGGTTTTGTCTTTTTGTTAAAAATTAAAATAATTATAAATTTTTTAAAAAATGCCAAATTTTTTTCCTTAAAATTTAGTTTAAAAATACATTTCGCTACACAGTTCGCTTGATATATCTTATTCCCTTCATTAAAATGTGTAAACATGTTGAAAGTATGCTCACTGAAATTTTGAGGATCCTACATAATTAGTTTTTGAGAAAAGGGTCCATAAAGAGAAAAATATTTCATTTTGGGAAAACAGGCTTTAAAGTAAAAATTTGTAATTTGTGAGTGAGAGTGGCTTACTTTTAAAAAATAAATAAAAACTCTTCTAATTATCGCATTTTTATGTATCATTTTAAGCAGAAATGTTTGAACTTTTAAAAAATGTAAAAAAAGTGTGAAAATCGATAATTTTTCAAAAGATTGGTAATCAACATCTGCTTCATCACGTCCACTTCACATTTTCTCAGGGGTTACACTAGAAAAACTGGAGACAAATGAAAATCACCGATTTTGGCGCGGGAAAAAAATGCGAAGGAAAAATTTATTTTTGTTTTAGTAATGGCATCTATGTATATAAGACGCATTTGTTGTCTCTTCCCTTATAACTCAAGATCTAGGCAACCAAATAACGAGAAATTTGGTACACGTATTCAAAATTACATGGGAAAGGTTCTTAAACAGGTTTCGCGTTCGTAATTCTTTCTAAATTTTTCAAAATTTAATTTTTAAATGATTTTCCAGTGTTAGACGTCATATGTCACGTTTCTCACTAAGTGGAAAATTTATACTTAACACGCAGTTTTTCAAGATTATTACATATTTTTACTATAGCTATATTTATCAGTTGGAATATTTATTCAATTTTTCTATTCTATGATATTTAATTAGGATTATTTTTCGAATAAATCATTTTTTTAAGGTAAAATTTTGTTTTGGCAACATTTAGGTATTATCGCGGGATGTTTATGCTTGTGATTTTGCGTACAAATTACAACTTATTTATTTATTTCTTTAGAATGCGAAGATTATAATTTTGATAAACTAAAACTTCGCATTGATAAGGGTTATATTTCAGTTCGGTTCAAGTGTAGTATAGGGGGACCACTTCGGATTTGGCGATTTTTCTTCGGATTTTTCGATTTTTATCTAAATGTCATGGTGAGATATCGAATTCATTCTAAAATAAATAATACCGAAAAAGTACCTTGGTGACCAATTTTATTCACCAAAATAAAGGCTTGCGCCAATTTGCCCCCCACTATACTACACTTGATCCAATAATATGGTTCTTTGCAATTTCATGTGTCTTTATTTTAACCTTTAAGGGTATACTATTGGCTTCAGTACATAAAATTGCCATGCAGAAAATCAAACTTGGGTAATCATACTGCCCAGGCAAAAGCAGTGTTGGTAGTAATTACATATCAAACTGGAATAGGCAAGCCAACGCCTCCTGCACTGCCATTGGATCTCCTCCTCTGAAGTCACGCCCCTCTCTTCAAGCCCAAGTTTCCAAAACCACGAAAATCAGAGTCCCAGATAGAGGATAGAAGAATGCTGACGCATTCTAGATTCCTGTTTACAAAATCATCCGTCAGAGAATGAGCAAAACAGACAAATGGCTTAAATACCTATTGAGGAAGCAGGTAGTCGTAAGAGAAATTATTTTTGGAACTTATGTACTATCCTAACAATCGCCAACGTTCAAAATAACTTGCCAAGTTGGCAACCCCGATTTCGTATGTCATATATATGCTGAATTGTGAGTCATGTGCTTCATTTCATATGTCGCCAATAGGTTGCTGTTTATGTAAGTACCTTATTTTTTCAAATTAGGCTTTTGCATTGATGAAGTTAGTTCAGTTCTTTTTATGTCAGTTAATGTTAGTATTGTACTTCATTTTTCAATTTATTTTTATGCTCGGGATATATATACTTTGGATAATTTTTTTAGTACTTGCGTATTATTGCACAATTGCCAACGTTCAAGACAACTCGCCACTTTGGCAATCCCAACTTTGTATGCGTTGAATTGGCTATCATGTGCTTCATTTTGTATAATGTCACCAATAGGTGCAATAATACGTATGTACCTTTAATTCTGTACATTACTATAACATTAGACTGGCCACACAATACATACCAATTTGGCCTGATTTCAAAATCATGCCAAAAATGAGTAGCCAACCAATATGAAATTAATATTATGAGTATTATCTAAGCCTGTTTTATCTTTCCCTCCAGTAATCCTTAATTAATTCAATATATAATTTTTGTTGTTTTTTTTTTTATATTTTAGTACTTATTTTTTTATTTTGGTTATGTACTGCAAATATTTTTTTGCACATTGCGATGTCTTTGGCAAAATTAATCAGTGATATTTTTCTTGAATATGTTTTTTTTTATCTGTTTTTGACAATTTTTAAAATTTTGTTTGATGTCTGTCTGAAATGCAAATAGCAAAATAAATATTTTACAATATATATATTGTGTTTGTACGAAAATGTTTATACTGATTTATTCAAAATATTGAGTCGTCTTTTATTTTTGATATCTTCTTAAGATTTAATTTTATGTTATAACTAGCTATATACCCAGCTAAATGTTACTGTGGGTCAGTCAGCTTTAAAAGACTGGTACACCATAAAGTATGTCATGAGGCTTACAAAAGTAATAACACACAAGAATTCAAACAAATCTATATACATAAAGGGTGTTTTTTTTAGAGGTATAGAACTTTAAATTGCAATAAAACAACGATGTATTATTCGATTGACATGAATTTTTTTTTTATTCGAAAGATAATCTTGTGGCATTACATTTTAAATATGATTTCTGGCATATGACTGCCACGGCTGGCTCGGATGTAGTCCAATCTGAACGTCCAATTTTCGATGACTTTTTCCAACATTTGTGGCCGTATATCGGCAATAACACGGCGAATGTTGTCTTCCAAATGGTCAAGCGTTTGTGGCTTATCCGCATAGACCAATGACTTTACATAGCCCCACAGAAAATAGTCTAGCGGTGTTAAATCACAAGATCTTGGAGTCCAATTCACAGGTCCAAAACTGAAATTAGGCGGTCATCAAACGTGTCTTTCAATAAATCGATTGTGGCACAGGCTGTGTGACATGTTGCGCCGTCTTGTTGGAACCACAGCTCCTGAACATCATGATTGTTCAATTCAGGAATGAAAAAGTTAGTAATCATGGCTCTATACCAATCACCATTGACTGTAACGTTGTGGCCTTCATCGTTTTTGAAAAAGTACGGACCAATGATTCCACCAGCCCATAAAGCGCACCAAACAGTCAGTTTTTCTGGATGTAACGGTGTTTCGGCATACACTTGTGGATTAGCTTCACTCCAAATGCTGCAGTTTTGTTTGTTGACGTAGCCATTCAACCAGAAGTGCGCTTCATCGCTAAACAAAATTCTCTTATGAAAGTCGGGAACAACGGCAATCTCGTTTTGGGCCCATTCGACGAATCTACGCCTTGCTTGATCATATTTAAAATGTAATGCCACAAGATTATCTTTCGAATAAAAAAAATGCATGTCAATCGAATAATACATCGTTGTTTTATTGCAATTTAAAGTTCTATACCTCTAAAAAAACACCCTTTATAAGACGCATTTGTTGTCTGTCTGAATAAACTTTCTCTTTCACACTACATCATTTGGACAAATTTTCAAAATTTGTTTGTGTGGTTTGTAGTTAATTATAACACTATAATTTTAATTGAATAGGCAGATATTGCATTTTTAAGTATAAAAATAATTATAACTACTCTACTGTATTTTTTGGAGTGAGTGAATATTAACGTCGCACTGTTCAGCTACACGAGGGCTTTTGGCGACGGACCACGTAATTTTGAACTATGGTCAAGTGACGTGGACGACACCTGAGCTGGCACCCCCTTCTCCTAACTACCACGCCACACCAATTTAGCAGGAATATTCTACCAATACTTAGCTGGAATATTCTTTGAAATCCACTCTTCCAAGATATATGACAGCACGGGTTCTATGATGAGTATTTTAGCGGGGAAGGCGAATAGTTTTGTAGCAGATATTGCATTTTCAGCTGACAGCGTTTTCAGCGGATTGCAAAGATTATCATTTTTGTCCCAAAAAAATAGTTAATGTCAAAATTTAAGTGTCTGATGTTTTTGTATGTTTATGAAGACCTTAGAAAACGATTTGACTATTTATTTTAAGTGAACGGTGTATATAATTAATTTTACAGTGGAATATCTTTAATTAATTTATTAGCTCTAACCGATTAAATTTCCCTAAGTGGAGTATTTTGTTTATGTATGTCCCTTAATTTTCAATGTAGTGACGTAAAAAAAGATTGCATGAAAAAAAAATTGCAGTAAATCATGATGCGGTAGATAAAGCATTAACGTGCATCGCTCCCCTACATGGCAGGTCTTACAAAGCTCTAATAAAGCTTGAGCTATGAAAGTAGCTAGACATTTGCCAACTTGTCTCTATCGTCAACATTTCGCTATGGTTTTCATTGAATCGCCATTGTTATTTAGGAAACGGCGTTGCTTGCGAGTATTACAATTTTAACATAAAACAAGTTCAACAGAAAGTAATATTAATGTATGACACTTTCAGATATAAATTATTTACAATAGTTTAAGCATCACAAAACTTTTAATAATGTGTTACTTTTGCTGAGCAGAGATCAGCTTAGGGAGGTATTTTCAAAAATCGACCCTCAAGAGTGTTTCCAGGAGTAATAAATAAATAAATAAAAATCCTTTTTATAAGCTATTAGATCTACAAACTTAAAATTTATCAAAGGTATTTTTTTATTTCTTCAGCTGAGATATGCGAAAAGCTTTTTTTGTTTAATTTGCAATTCACGTAAAATTAACTCATTAAAAACTTCTTTATTCTTCAACCTGTGTTTAATTTTTCAGTTCACCCGTGCGAAGAACGGGTATACCAGCTAGTATATATATATTTAGCTACATTACCAACTACTTACTATTGCAAAAAAAAAAATGTCCAAAGAAGATTTCTATCAATTTGTGAGAATGTCAAACGAAAAACATACCCACAAAAAAGACAAATTAAAACAGAGCCACTGGCCTCTTTAAAATTGTGAAACTGATATGCACTCATCATTATACTCACTACCATTGATTTGTAATTAATATAAGTACTTAAAATAAACTCTGTGAAATAAAAGGTTTTAAAAACATTCAGAAATGGTACAATATCATTGTACCTAGGGCTATTAGCTCCTGTTCCTCCCTGAAAGATAGGTTTCACTCTGTAATGAATAGAAAACACACACGTGAATTTAATAAAAGTAGCGATGTCAGCTAATACATTTATTTATCATGTAACCAATTAAAGTGCAATGTGCCAAATTATTCATGAATTACACATATATTTTCATTGAACATTATAATTTAAAAAACTGGTTCCAAAAGTGAGCTGCATACATTGTCGCTCAGAAGCATCAGCAAATTGTGGTTTGTGCAATTTGAATACAATATTTCTGTTGACAATTTCATGAGTTTGTTTTTTATAGTAAAAAAACTTATTTGAACGTGCAGTATTCTTCACAAATTTAACACTACAGGGTTCCTCTTTAACATCTATTATTTCTGCCACATAAAAATGTTCAGTTTGTTTGCCTTGTATTTTTGTTATTAAGAAATCCCCCTTTTTGAATAATACCCCTTACATCAGTGGAATGTGAGAATCTACAATATCTGATAATTCTTATATTATCTGCGTTAGGTTTTGACTGTTTTATTCTGTCAGGATTTCTAGGCATCTAAAAAAGTTACGAATTCATAATTGCTCCTAAAGAGGAAAACTGCTGAGTTAAAAATTTAATTGAAATATCGTAAAAACCTGATTTAGAATTATATATTTTAACTATAAATTTTTTTAAAAAAATTTAATGAATTCTTATGTTTGTATAAACAGAATAATAATCCTGAATAATAATAATGGTAGCTAACATATTTTTTATAAATCAAGCATGTTTAAAGTTTCAGAACAGAATATACACTCCTCTCATTTTAATAACATTCAATTATAATACAAAACCTTTATTAAATCAAAATGGCTCAGATAATTAAGACTATTTTCCTCCTTTTATTATGAAAACATTTTCAATAAAATAATAACATGAGTATTCATTGCAATTGTACCTAGGGCCATGGAGCTAGGTACAAGGCAACTATGTAGCTCCAGGTATAAGACTAGGTAATTTTATACAAAACTAGCTGGTATACCCATTCTTCGCACGGGTGAATTTAAAAATTAAAAAATACAGACTGAAGAATAAAGAAGTTTCTAATGAGTTAATTTTACGTGAATTGTATAAATTAAACAAAAAAAAAAGCTTTTTACATAACTTAGCTGAACAAAAAAAACCATGTTTGCTAAATTTTAAGTCTTTAGATATAATTGCTAATTTTTTTATTATTGTTATTATTATTTATGACGCCCCTTAACTTTCTTGTGGGTCGATTTTTGAAAACACCTACCTGCTCAGCAAAAGTAACACATTGTTACAAATTTTGTGTAATAAACGCTAAAAATAGTGTAAATAATTTTTATCTGGATGTGTAATACGTTAATATTACTTTCTGATGCATTTATTTTTTGTTCAATAGCTGTTACCCGCGACTTCGTCCACGTGGAATTTAACACAAAAAAGTGTTTATTCACTTCGCAGAGTGTACGAAAACTTTTCTTCTACTTTGTGAATCTGTTTCTTTTTTTTTTCCTTTGCTTTTTGGTGAGCAAGGGGGGAAAGGGACGCATGACCTTTGACACAGTCGATGGGGGGTGAAGACTAAAATATTTAGGATCAAAATAGGTCTAAGTAGCAAGTATTGTGAAACGCGAACACAAACGAAGCCGCAAGGAAGGGGGTGAAAGGGACGCATGACCTTTGACAATGCAGTTAAGGACTGTAAAATCATTAGAATCAAGACATAAACGGGAAATGTCGCGAATGGCAGCAACCTAATCAAAGAAAAAAAGTTTGATGTAACTGCTAGCAATCGTTGAGACAGAAGGCTCGCTAAATAAAATAATCCCTATTAAATAAATATAATACCTATTGAATAAAAATAGTCCCTATTGAAATAAATAATCCCTATTTGAATCGGATATTGCTCACTATTTCATTGGTTTTAATTTTATTTTCTCGGAATCCTAATTTTTTTTTTCTAAAATAAAAGTAGCCTAAGTTATTCCTTATAACATTTTAGCTATCTGCAGTGAAAGTTTCGTCAAAATTGGTCGAGCCGTTTCAAAGATTAGCCGGAACAAACAGAGAGACAGACAGACAAAAATTTTAAAAATTGATTTTTTCATGTAAGTACCGTATATACTTTTAAATGTATTTAGTAAAAAGCTGTTAATTTCAAATTACAAACAGACATTTCATTTTTATTTATATGTATAGATGTCTTCTGCAAAAACGCCCACATGGAGAGAGGATTTATTCAAAATCTTATTTAGTACTTAATGTTACAAGCAAAATTATGTACAAGAATTGAAAGAAAAATATTTGACTTACTTTGTACAACAATAAAAAACAGATGATCTGCAAAATTTTATTTCAGACTATGTAAAAATGTTTTTCGTGTATAACTAATCACAGCTTTCTTTTGCAAAATTTCAAAATGAATGCCAAAGTAGGAATTGGTGTTCCCACTCACCCAACATAGTTATAAAACTTAGAACTAAATATTATTCAAATAAAATGGGGTGGTCCTAGGTACATGATGTCTCTCTAGGTCGGTGAAATCGATTCTTCGATTAATCTGTCTCAGATCGCCATCCCTACTACTCAACTGCCTTATGTTTTCCACTCGTGTACAACACGCCTGCATGCAGGAGTTTTTGTATCCAAAGCTGTATTAATTTTTGATATTTGCATATTATCGCAACCGTATTGGTGAGATTATATGAAATAAAGCACATGGTTGTGTCAATTTAGCATGTAGTATTATTTTGAGCGTTAGCATTGTTGCGATAATATGTAAGTACCTAAATTTTCTCTACCTTCCTTTAATATGTTCAGGATCAGTTGATTTCCCCCGTTAAGCCTAACTCCATTTCAAAATTCATGTAAAATCCTTGCTGTAATAAAATACAGCAAAAAAAAATTATGGTTTATAATCATTCCAAATCCAGATCAAACTGGTATGCAGAAAGTGTAAAACGCAATCTCACATATGATACCATGTTCCCTGAAGTGGTCATATATATGTAATCATGGACCTGAATAGGTTAATAAATAAAAGCGTAAAATATATTTTCATCCAAATAAACAAAACTATGGTTACATTAAAGGTGTATTATAAACCAGAAGTTCAATATGTTGTGAATTAAAACTTACTTTGACTGGGCTTCTCTTTATTATTATAAAAAATATCAATTTAATAACATTTTTTAGAAATATCAAAATAGTTTTCAAACAAAGCAAAACATTATGGTCATCAAAGTATAGCCTTTCTGCCCTCTGTGTGTCATACCCACCGTCTAACTTTTTCAACACTCCTTCTAAACCTTTCTCGGAAAATGGATAGTTTCTCGTGTAGCTGACTTTAAGGTCATATATTTTGAGGGGCCTTAGCTTGTAGGCAAATTCTAAATATATATTTTTGGATACTGCCTCTTCGGGTATGTCATACCCTGCCTGTGAATCACCGTTACAATTCTGAATGTTTCAGCACGTTTTAAATCATGCTATGGCGTATTATTGTAGTTATATATGATGAAGAAATGTGATACTGAAGTAATTTAACAGATAAAACACAACAGTGTATTTCCAGATTAAATTATTTTCGTGTTATGATGAGGAAGAATCAAATAAATGTATAACAGCAAGTATGATTCCTCCACTAATATTGATCCCGATTTAGAAGAAGGAGATATTGTTGAAAATCATTGTTTTATATGTAAAGACACAAAAGCATTTGGGGAGAACGTAATTTTAAAGGAGACAACTGGTACACATATCTACTTTCAGATGAACTTTTTTTTAAAAAAAACTATTGCTGGAGCAATAAGAGAAAATAAAATGAAATTCCGAAATTTTTGAATTAAAAAAATAGAGAAGTTTTCTCCTATATGTTTAGTTTTAATAAGATACAGATTTTTAAAAAAAATTAAGATCCAGTGAAAACATTGCACTCACTCACTAGGAGACAAGTAGTGTATAAACAATGTACTGAATACTCTTATTAAAAGAACAGAAAAACTAAATTTACTTGTGAAAAATGTAATACACATATTGTTTTTCCTACTTTTCTTTCCTTTTAACTTTTGTATACAAATTTTACGGTAAAAACAGAATGTAAACACCCTTGGGTATGAGATACCCTGCGCGAGAACTTAAAAGTAGTTTTTTTCGCGTGAGTGATGTCGGATTATAAGATAAATCAGTACTTACATATTATGGCAACAATTGTATACGTTCAGATAACTCTCTCTCTCTCTTGCCAAGAGGGCAATACCAATTTTGCATATGTCATGTGAACTGAATTGGCAATCATATGCTTCGTTTCATATTTCACCAAAAGGATGTGATAATATGTAAATACTGATAAATCTAATTTAAGCAATGTACAGTAATTATTAGTAAGGCAAAATATCGTTAAATATTAGTATTAAGTAGATTTAATTTTTATACGTAATGTCCAAAACTGAAAATTAAAAAGCATTCTTGAAATAGATAACGTTCAATTTTACTGACTAATTTTGCTCATTCTGAAATTTCTGTTCATTAAATTTTGATTCTTTCAATATTCGAAAGTGAAAGGAATCATAAAATAAGTGCATTGAAATTGTTGAAGAGCTCCTTTAAATAATTGCTTAATGAGAACTTTTGACATTTTCCATAAATTTACTAATAAAAGCTAAATATTCTTTAAAATTTACAAGAAATTTGTTTCCTAAAAATTATAGTTTAAAAAAAATTAAAAAACACGCTTTTTTAATCGAACTAAAAAGTAAAAAATAATTCTTAATATAAGAATAAAATGATAAACGCGCGCGAGAAAATTAATGTCATGATGATAAAAACGTGGGATGCTCGATATCAATTGATATAATTTCTTAGTAACTCTATTCCGAAATGCTAAGTTAGTGTGAAAATGTAGTATGGAAATCCCACGCTTTTACCACCATGACATTAATTTTCTCGTTAATCATTTTATTCTTATATTATTATTGTTTACTTTTTAGTTCGATAAACTATATCAGCGTGTTTTTTAGTTTCTTAAAACTATAATTTATTCTTCATTTTTTAGTTCGATCTACGATAAAAACGTGCTTTTTTAGTTTTTCTAATTATCATTTATTTATTTCCATTTTCAAAACAACGGGGCAACTGTTTATATTATAATAAGAAATTTTTCTGACGTGAGCGTTTTCGCTTTAGAGTTGAAACTTAATCTTTTAGTCGCCAGATCTGGAAATGGGTAATCGTTAATAGTCATGATCCTTATCAGAACAATAGAACAAAATTATTGTATTGTCATCAGTCCTTGGTAAGTGTGCAAAATATCGAATTAATCTGACCTTTTAGAGTGGGTAAAAATCGATTTCAAAGATCCCGTTACATACAGGAAAAGCTTATAAAAGCGTGTTAAAAAGATAAATAATTGAAAACAAAAAAAAAATTTTTTTTCTTTTGTTGCAAAGATTTTTTAAGAACGCCCATTTAACTCGTCTTGAAAGAGATCATCAAGAAAAAGAGCCATTTGAAAGATTTGTTTTTAAGGGTAGAGTGACTATCCAAATTATATTTTTTTTAATGTAACATTTTAACGCCAAACCAGACAAGTTGTAGATCCATGCTTATTTATCTGTACGAAATAGTCAATATCCAATCTCTTATACAATATCTATTCTTTAGATATTTTTCACTTGGACATGATTATTAATTAAAAATTAGATTCACCTATAAAATGGTCGCTATACACTGTTATTTGTTATCACTAACAGGTACAGTTACAAAAAAAGTTATCACCCAATTCATACCAGAATGACATCGATAGCAAAACTGATGTATGGGTTTCCTTGAATGATAGAATTTCTCGCCAAATCTTTGATGCATTGTTCTTAAATAATTGAATTTTTTAGGGCAATGGACCATGACCGAGCCACTCAAATATCTGGCATGCCGCAGGTTCAGTATCGCTGTTCTGTAACCTTTTTCATAGCAACTGGAAGTTCTTCAGGCTGTATTTTCCAAAGGAAATATCCTTCCCGAATGATGCGTAACAGACCCAATATTTTCTATTATGGCTGCCATGCGCACAATTCGCCTGTCATCATGGTAAGTGATGCAACGAGGTGGGTTCGATTAGACCCGTTGATGCGTCGTTTTCCCCCGAGTCCAGCGATGACAGATCCGCATCACAGTTGCTTGGTTTCGCCCAACATGTTGACCGATTTCTCTGTAGGATAATCCGTAATCCCTTTTAGCTTCTGTCTTTCCTCGGTCGAATTTACAAACTTGGTCAAAATACGCTCGATATCTTCCACGTGGCATGGGTAAACAGGCTTACGCAAATTAAAAAAAAATACCGCATGCAAAAACAATTGCCGTTCTTCAAATCGCCAATCTGCGCTCCCCTTATTTTGCACTTGCAGGTGGCGCTAAGGTTGCCCGGGTTGTGCGTTTGCTCTATTTCTAATTTGCATATTTCATCCCCGCCAACGCGCGATGTAAATTTCACATGGTTTGCATGCCTCTTTCAAGGTGTTGCATTTTGTGTTGCCAGCATCGTATATTTATCAATGTTCATGTCATTTCCTTTTCATATTATTAATGTTAATTTTCAAGAAGCACTGCCTTTTCTTTTTCCTTGGGAGAATCCCACAAGCTGTCTTCTTTTCTTTTCTCTAATGAATAAATGTTCTTTTGGAAATTGAACTTTAATTGAAACTTTGGAGTTGCGATTTGTGCGCGAATTCATTTAGATACTTGAGGGTTTTCATTTTCTTGTTGACTATAACCCTTCAATATATTTCAGTGCACTCCATTTTCTATTGATTTTGCTCTCATTGCTGAGGTATACAGCGTACTCGGTGAAATTCCGTTTTCTACCATGTTTACAATGTTAAACAAAAACAAACAAAATAGCACATGAGATCAAAATTGTAATTTTGAACACAAGCAAAGTCGTAAAGCGAATAGTTTATAACGGATATAGAGAAGCGTAGCGACGTCGACTGAAAAGTTACCTCGAAATAGGTTTGCATCCAAATTTTAATTTTATCACGTCGCTGTTTTGACGGTTTTCTCATTTTGAAAAAAAAAAGGAAAAATTTTGTCACTTTGATTAAAAAGAACTTTCTTTTATCATGCAATTATAACTAGGAAATATATCTTTAAAATTACAATGTGTAAAATGTATGACACTTTTTACAAATTGCTATGTATTCGCTTTTTTGTAAATTTCAAAAAAGATAGAACTACTTTTCCAGCAGATTGATACATTTTCTATCTTACCCAATAATGTCAAGTTTCGATAAAACGAAATGTAGTTTAGAAAAGGGGAGTTACTTGTCTTTTTGGAAAGGAACAGGGCAAATGAAATAATCCTCTGAACGAAAATTAGTTGTCTTTCAAATGTAACATGATATATTGTGAAGGATGAGAATAAAATATTATCATGAAATTTTAAGTAAGTATTTGTATTGAAAATGCCAGTGAATGATATAACATAGTATGGTAAAGGATGTTGAAAGGAGGTATTGTTTCTCTGAAAATTGGTAGCAGTGATGTTGTTATTTCTTTTACCTATATATACTTGTTGTACTGTTTTTCATATTTTTATTGATGTCCATTTTTATTTGCAGAGGAATAGAAAAATTAAGCAAATGTAGAATTCTGGAATCAAACGAACACAAGAATGAGAATCAGAGGTGTAGAAAAAATCCAAGATGTCTGGGAGACAAATTATAAAATGTTTTAGAGAAAGAAGATGAACTACGTAAACATGGAGTGTCTCAGCAAAGTTTTCTATGTTTAGCGTGGCTCATCACTCAAAATATTTAGGAGATGTTACTTCAGACCAATCATTCACCAATTATATTATAACACAAGACCACCTTCTATTTACCGTTCTGTGCAAGCTTGTTGTTTTATGGAACTTAAGTTGGCCCGTGTCTTTACTGAATTTTACAGTAAGGAAGTATGTAATAAAGGTATTGGGTTGCACCTTTTAGGTTTTGTTTAAATTGCTGTAGAGAAAGTAATTTTAGTAAAAATATTTCCATTTTCCTTTAATTCTGCAATCATTGAATACTTTTCAGCAGACTGAATTGAAAATATTTGGATGATACTTATTTAAATTAAAACAATGATATTAAGCTGGATTTCATTTTGTGCATTAATTTGAAATACTACTAGTATTGTGCATTCGACTCATAAATAAAATGTATTACTATAAACAGCTTTCCACAAAAAGGATGAACCCTCTTCACGTCACTTTAAATTAAATAAGGATTTATGTGATCTCAACTGAGGTTTGTAATTTTATAAACTGACAAGATGTCTTCCTCTCTAAATGATATCTTAAAACATCGCTTGGGTAACCTGCCCAACAAAGAGGCTCATGTTTGTCAAATATGCAACAAGGAATTCTCTCGGAGTTATTCCTTAAAAAAACACTTACGTATTCATACCCAAAATAAGCCTTATATTTGTGAGATATGTAACAAGGCATTCTCTCGTAGTAATAATTTAATGGTGCATTTACGTATTCATTCCAAGGAAAAGCCTCATGTTTGTGAAATATGCAACAAGGCTTTTACTCAAAGAGGCAGTTTAAATTCACATTTACGTATTCATTCCAATCAAAAACCTCATGTTTGTGAAATATGCAAAAAGGCATTCTCTCGTTGTGATAATTTAATGGTGCATTTACGTATTCATTCCAAGGAAAAGCCTCATGTTTGTGAAATATGCAACAAGGCATTTTCTCATAGTGATAATTTAATGGTGCATTTACGTATTCATACCAAGGAAAAGCCTCATGTTTGTGAAATATGTAACAAGGCTTTTGCCCAAAGTGGTCATTTAAATTCACATTTACGTATTCATTCCACAGAAAAGCCTCATGTTTGTGAAATATGCAATAAGGCATTCTCTCGTAGTGATAATTTAATGGTGCATTTACGTATTCATTCCCAAGAAAAGCCTCATGTTTGTGATGTATGCAACAAGGCTTTCAGACTGAGAGATGTATTAAAAAAACATTTACGTGTTCATACCAAGGAAAAGCCTCATGTTTGTGAAGTATGCAACAAGGCTTTCTCTCAAAGTAATCATTTAAAAAAACATTTACTTATTCATACCAGGCAAAAATCTCATGCTCATGAAATTTTTTAAAAGAATTTCTCTCAAATTGGTCTTTAAATGTACATTTACATACATAACTCAAGCCATCATTTTTGTTAAGGATATCATTTCTTTTAAATATGCTGCATGTCTTTTTATCACATTATTAAATTATGACATTTTTGCATTCATACAAAATAAAAGTGTGTAAAATATCCACAACATCTCTGTTTATTGAAGTTGTGAAATATAAAAATGACATTATTGGTACTGCAATTCTTGTTTAGCTGTTCTGTGATTAAGGTTTAATTTTTTTGATAAGTAGGTAATTATCTTTTTATGGATCAAATCTAAGAAAAAGGATTTAAATTAATTATTTATAGTTTCACTTTTAAAATTCGTCTTTTAACATAAAATAATGTAGTATACATATACATTACATACGTTCATTAAATGTATATTAATCACTTGAAATAATGAAATGATATACTGATGTATAAAACAACACTTTGTTATAAGCAGATTTCAACCATTATTAGTTTATGTATTTTTATGTTACTAATAATTTTTGAATTGTGCGTTCATTGAAGATATTTAATTAACATATAGTAACTCTCTTTTGTAAATCAGTACAAATTATTCGATTTTAAAAATATGAAGAAGCCAACGAGCTGATTCTTTGGTATGACAAAAAAAGAAGAAAAAAATTCTTTGGGAGGAGTAGAAATTACTTTCAAACAGCTAAAGGACACACATCAACAGCTAGAATGCACAAGTTTTTTCTTGCATAATGTACGATGAGCAATATTCATCTTTGAACAGTGAAGAAGGTCAAACAGTCGTAAGAACCACAGATTGGGCTTCTTTCCCGACCCCCTCCATTGTGTGGGACCAAGAGGGAGACACCAGATACTTAACCACTCGGCTACCGCTGCCACATGTCTGTTCAAACCTCCTCCAGTTGGTGTGGTGTGGAAGTTAGTAGAGGAGAGGGGGCTAGCTCAGGTATCATTCTTGTCGCTTGATTATGGTTCATAATTAGGAGATCGGTTCCCAAAGTCCTCGATTAACGTAAAAGCTCGACGTTAATATTCACTCACTCAAAGTTTATTAAAAGTTGTATTTTTATGTTATTAATAATTGTGTGGTCATTGAAAAAGATATTTAATTAACATCGTAACTCTTACATAAATCAATTCAAATTATTCGAATTAAAAAATATGAAGTGACCGAAACTGATTGTTTGGGATAACAAAAAATAAATGAACAAAATTGCTTTGCTCCCATAAAAATAATTTTTCTAACAGGCTTCAGTAGTAAAAGTATGAATTAATAGCCATTTCCGTGAAAGAACCGATTATTCTCACAAATATCTCTTTTTATAAAAACAAAAAAGCTTTTCGTGATGCTGTAATAAATTTACTTCTACTTAAGGTGAAGTTAATAAAAGAAACTACATCTTTATACAACAGCTATATGACTAGTAGTGAAAGTCAAAGGAATTAAAAATAAAGAGAATTTGAATAAAGTTGGATCGAACTTATCTATAATACTGAAAATGCCGGTCTTTCAGTCACAAAAACGAAAAATTAGGTATAATAAACTGAGATTACAAGTATTTGCGATGAAATGCTTTAACTGACCATTTTCAATAGGAAAACATATTCTTAAATATAGAAATTATATTCTTGCACTTTTACTTCGTCTGAATACATGTTAATTTTTTTCCCTAAGTTTTTGGACAAATATAGAGAACAAATGTTTTTGCTTCAAATAGGTCATTGAAAGTGTCAATTTTGGACAATATTGCTAACCATACTATTAAAAATGATTGGCATTTCTTGTATTGAATCCAAGAAATTTTTAATGAATTCTTCTAGGTTATTACGAGTTTGTGTTCAAACTATATATACACTGCTTTAACCGAATCTATTTTAGCTTCCCAACGGGTATCGCAAGATTGTCTTAGAGTAATGCTTTATAATAAACTTTCCCATCTTTCTAGATGCAGAAAATAAGCATTGAAATATTCCGTCCCAATTTTTATAGTACATACTACTGGAAGTGAGATCACGAACTATATATATATATATATATATATATATATATATATATATATATATATATATATATATATATATAAACTTAAGAGATGATTGGCAAGATTATAGGTTTAGAGCAATTATTCTAGATCTTACATCTTTATACTTCCGTTTCATATTTTTTTGTCACATGCCGACAATTGATATATATCTAATTCTAACCCCCTTAACCTTTTCACTTGAGTTTTTGTTATTCCTGGTGGCCGCGGTAGCTTAGTGGTTATGGTCACGAGCTCGTGGCTGGAGTGTCGTGGGCTCGAATTTATTTTTATTTATAACACCCCGTAACTCTCTTGTGGGTCGATTTTTGAAAACACCTTCGTTCTGCTCAGCAAAAATAACACATTGTTACAAATTTCATGTAATAAACGCTTAAATAGTGTAAATAATGTGCATCTGGATGTGTAATTTTTTACGTTAATATTAAATCTCTCTATGTACAGTATTGAAAAATCTTTCTATATACAATATTAAATTTATTGAACAATTTCTTTATATACAATATTCAATTTAATGAACAATCTCTATGTACAATATTAAATTATAAACAATAGAGGTATGAAATTGGCTTACCTCTATTCAAATGCGGAGTATTGTGAAAAGTCAAATGGCGTAAAACCCAAAAACTTCCTGATTTAAGTTTTAATGCTGTCTAAATTATAGAAAAATTGATGTTGCTCAGTGTTTTTGAGAGAGAATGAAATCATTGGAATGATGCAACAGTTCAAAACAGGTTTTAGTAACAGTAGGGTGAAACGAATCTGCAAGCAGAGGGGGAAGAGGTACTCGTGACCTTTGACACTGTCGATGGGGTGAGGACTGGGTAGGGTGAAACGAAGCCGCAAGCAAGGAGTAAGTGAAAACTGTTAAAATCATTAGGATAGGACATGAACGGGAAATATCGCGAATCTCAGTAACCTTATCAAACAAAAAAAAGTTTGATATAACTGCTAGAAACGTTGAGACAGAAGGCTCACAAAATAAATCAATCCCTGTTGAATAAAAATAATCTCTATTAGAAACGGATATTGTTCACCATTTCATTGGTTTTATTTTCGCGGAACCCTAATTTTTTTTTCTATAATAAAAGTAGCCTGAGTTATTCCTCTTAACATTGGCTATCTGCCAGTGAAAACTTCTTCAAAATTGGTCCAGCCGTTTCAGAGATTAGCCGGAATAAGCAGACAGAGAGACAAAAATTTTAAAAATTGATTTTTTCATATAAGTACTGTATATACTTTTAAATGCATTAAGTAAAAAGCTGTTAATTTCAAATTGCAAACAGACACTTCATTTTTATTTATATGTATGGATACACTATACATAAAGCATGGGTGGGTGAAACTTGGATCACAGATTAATATTATTAATTAGTAAATTATATTAAAAGTAGTTTAAAATTTTTAATAATCGATGCAATACTTTTTTTATTGCCTTTACAAAAAAGTGTTTGTGGAATAGGGTTCGACAAAAATACTTTCTAGTTCTAGGGGTTCCACAAAAAGACCTAGTTCTAGAGCAGTGGTGACCAACCCGTGGCTCGGTGGAGTTGTAACGGGGGCACGCGAAGACATACAGGAAAATTAAAAGAAATTTGAATACATAATAATAAATAATTTCTACAATTTTATTGAAGTGGGGTTGTCTCAGAAAAAAGTCTCAAAATTTGGATAAAAATATGTTTGTGTGTGTGTGAATAAATGTTTTCTGCTATGAACATAATAAAATAAATATTACTCATAACTACCTGATGTGCACCTATAATAACCTAATTTTGTTAGCATCTGCAAAAGTTAATCCTAATATAGATGACTTGGTAAGAAAAAGAATAATTCAAATGCCACATTAAGTAAATACTAACTGTTTAATAATTATTTAAAATTAGATGTTTCAAGTTACTCATTTTTATTTTGCACCTAACTTAACTCAATTGAACCTGTAAAAAGTTCATTAACACTAAAACCTATATAAATTTGCACTTCATCTTATTTTTAAATTTCTTCCATTAAAAAAAATATGCTATTTGCGTAAAAATTCCACAATAAGCCTATAAATAAGTAAGTAACATTTTTTTTTTTTTACTTTTCCATATTTGTTTGATGGAAATGTTGGAAGCGGCACTCATAATTATATTTTATCAAATTGTGGCACTCTTCTAAAAAAGGTTGACCACCCCCGTGTTCTTGGGGTTCTGTGGATAGAAAAAGTTTGAAGACCCCTTTTGCGGAATAACCTCACTATCAGTGCTAAAAATCGACCCCTCCCCCATTCCACAGGTGACATGTGCAAGTAATTCTTCTTCCGGCCATTCTAAAATTCAAGCAAAAACTAACAGTCAGCTGATCTCAAGGTCACTTGACCGTTGCCTTTTCGAAAGGATGTTATGGGGAGTGGTTTCTTGACGTATATAGGGTTACATTATTTTTTAAATCCCCCATTTTTTTCTTGTAAAAAAAGCAAAATTAGTTTTTCTGAAGTGATTAAAGTCATTATTCGTGTAGCAAACTATTCTTTTTCATAAAATATAGTATTATTAATGTGTATTTAAGCAGTTTATGCGGTAATTTTATTCTAAAGTAACGTTTTAAAACTTTTGTAAGTAGGATGCATACACGTGGCGCCATCTGCAGACTTGGTAATAAAGCTTGCCAAATATGGTGTCAGAAAATTCTGAAAGCAAGGATATATGTATTTTTCGTAATTTTAAAATTTTCTAGACTATTTCTGATATTTCTACATTTCAAGGCGGATTTATATGAGTAATTTACGTCCTCAGCAAAAGTTTTACGCCTGAATAATGTGATTTCATTGTTCAAAAGTACCCTAACCATTTCAATACATTTGACAGTCCCCCTTAAATGATATTTTCTTTTTAAACAGATTCTTCATTGTGTTCAGATTGTCAAGTACCAGAAACTAGTGAACATTTTGTTTTAACCTGTAACAAATACAAATCGCAACGTAAAATTTTGAAAAATTTTATCTCCAACCATAGTGAATGGTCTTATTCATCAACAGCGAAATGTAAAACAATAGAGCATATTCAAAAAGTTGAAGAATTTTTAACATCAACCAATAGATTCTAAAATACCAGCTAAAAGATTCTAAATGCTCAACTACTGTTGAAGAACAAGAGGATAACCAAGTTTACAAATGTACAGCGCAATCATGACCTATCGTTGCATCCTAATTCAAGAAAATCATCCAATTTCTTTCGGTGCATAAGGCGCTGGCCAAGTCTCCAGGTATACAATGTTATCACTGTATTTATTGAACTGAACTGAACTTCCACCCAACGATATTTAAAATTAGGGAAGTCGTTAAATAAAGAGCACTTTTTTAGAAGAGGAGAGGGGAAGGAAACAGGGGGGATGACATTCTGCAGCGTTACAGAGCTTAGCAAATTTCTCGCCAATATCAGCGCTTGCTTTGAATACGATACCAATCATTCATTTTCGCAGTAGACGTGGACCTATTCGCGTTAACGCTTCCAAAAGTGTCTGCCTCATGTTCACTAGAAGAAGCCAACTCCCTTTGGCTTAACCCCAGTCACCATTTTTGACCATCCCGTCCCCTGGGTAAATGTTGCAAGATACCTAGGGTTATTTTTAGACGCAAAATTAACTTTAGCCCACCATATCGAACAGACTCGCAGAAAAGCGAGCGCTGTTCATGCCATTCTTAAAAGGCTTACCTCCAGAAGGAGTAATCTTGCGATTCGGCACAAGGTTTTGCTCTTCAAATCTATCATTCGACCGGTCATGTGCTACGGATCGCAAATTTTTGGATCCGCTGGCATGTGTCATTTGAAGAAACTACACACGCTGACGAACTCATTTTTGAGGCAAATAGTTAAAGCTCACTGGTTCGTACGCAATGAGGTCATATATCGTGACTTAAAAATCAAACCTTTCTTACCATACATAAAGGACCTTTCTAAAAGGTTCTTTGATAATCTCCCTAACGTTCCCAATGAATTAATTAGTAACCAGCCTGCATGCGATCCCGCAGTGCCATCGTCTCAAAAGCGCCCTAGAGCGCTTCTGGATCTCACGATATTATAAATTTCCCCTAAGCCAAAAGGCTTAGGGCTTAAATTTAGCTTATTTTTCATTGGGAATTCAAAATTAAATTTTAATTTTTATTATTATTTTTAGTATTAAACTTGATACTAAAAACTCACACCGTAACAAGTAAATGCTAGCTCCGCGCCGAGAGTTGCGGATTTAATGTTCTTCTGAAGCGAAGTTCACCGCGGTCGGAATCCGAGAGGGTCACCCGATCGGATTCAATTTTGTGGTTGTTCTCGCTTCTACTTTCCTTTCCGGCCACCAGATGGAGGCGCGGTACTTTCAATCTAGTATTCTTTTAAGATTCGTTTAGTTAGGAGAGGGGGGTGCCAGCTCAGGTGTCGTCCACGTCACTTGACCATGGTTAAAAATTACGTGGTCCGTCGCCAAAAGCCCTCGTGTAGCTGAACAGTGCGACGTTAATAATCAATCAATCAATGTAAAATTCGTTTCACATCCAGCAACCATAAATTTAATCGCTCTTCGGAACGATCGTTTTATTTTTGAGAGCTGGATATTCCTTGTTTCCTTTTATCAATTATTATCATGTTTTTACCACTTATATGACTTCATTGCGTTATAAAAATTCTTATACCGTGATCAGTCCTTTACTTTATTGTTTTTTTGGTCCACCCCCCATTTTTACAGGCAATGTGCAAGTTGGCTCATTTTAAATTTTTATTCAAAATTTATTTTCTCCTTCCTCTTTATTCTATGGGATCTTGGAATTTTATTCAATTCCAAGACCTCCTTGTTTTCGGGTCGTTTATTTTCGGATCGATCCAATCCATTTCCGCGCCCACCTTTTGCGTCTATTGGCTTCGACCAATCAAAACGCAGCAAGCAGGGCATTCCTTCCTTCGGTGAGCGGACTTCGTCTCCGCCACTGTTTTTCAACAGAATTGTTCTGCCCATCTTAATTATCTCATTCATTTTATTAATTTTTCTCTTTTACTTTATGTCACCCCATTAATTCGGCTCTAATTTTAACAATTCTGATGAGGAGGTACGTCCTTCATTTAGGGACAGGAATTCCGTAACTTACATGCCACTTGCCGGACCTATTCGCACGGTCAAACCTGGATTCTTATCGAAAGCATAAAAAAAATGGTTGATTTGTCGAATCGGGCACTTATCGCGCCAAGTGTTTTCTTGCCGAATCGATAAATGCGCCAAATCTGGCAACCCTTCTGAATTTGTTTTCTAGTGAAGGAAAATCGTTTTTTAAGCGAAATTTTGAGCATGCGCATGAGCAGAAAGCTTTTATTACTTTAAAAATTCCGTTAATGAGGAAACGGTTATTTTCTTTTGCTCCGGTTGGGTCAGCTCTTCGGCTTCGTTTTGGGAATTGCTGTTTACAGGTAATATTTTTATTTCTTTCTCCACATAAATTTCAAAAGATTGCCATGATATCCAGCGATGCTGTTAGGATTAGTTTGAATGAATGCATGAGAAAAATTACGATTACTATTGTTAAATATTTTTTTGCCATGTTGCCTGTGCTTGGAAAGAAAGCTGTTTTAGAATGGTGCATGTGTGTGTGTGTGTGTGAAAGAAGCTTTGATTGGATCATCGTATGGATGTCCGAAATGTGGAAAAAGTATGGAATTGAGAGAAAGAACGGGTAAGAAAGTGAATGATGGTTTTTGAATGGTATTGCAAAATTCAGTCCAGTGTGAAAGAGGATACTCATCATGTGTTTAGGAGTGTAAGGAAAGGGTTTTGGTTTGAATTGAGTAATATGGATTTGTGTACACCGCTTCGTTAATGATGGAAAAATAAAAATGTTTTCGAAGGTGCTCTCAGAAGTAGGCAGTAGCACGCTGGTATAATTTCAGTAGGCAACTCATCGGCATCATAAATGTCAGATAAAGCAGCATTTTTTAAAGGTAAGTGAAATTATTTCCATTTTTAAATGCCTGATTTTTGCAGCGATTTTCAGTTTCAAAACTTTAAAATGATATTTTTTATATTTTCTTTCTACCATCTTGAATTTCACGCTCCAGCGTTGCGTTTTGTGGTAGGGTTGCAACTCCGAAACACAACACGCCAAATTGGCGATTTTTCAAAATTTGGCGGAGAAGTGCCCGATTCGACGACTTCACCAAAAAAATATATAACCATCTTTCGAAATAGCAAGTTTAAATACATGGAACAAATTTATTTTAAATGAAATTAAATAATTTATTCGTTCATTATTTTTTGTATAAAAAGTTAAATTATGTAATTGCAGTGGTAAGTTATACGATTACGAGTAGATTGTTTTTTGAATCTCCGGGTTTTTAAAGAAATGATACTGGATTAATTTAAATAATACGATTACTCATGACACGGAAACTCAAAAAAAAGAAGCTCCTCTATTGTACATTTTATAGATGTTTATTTATTTTACAAATGCCAGGCCATTGACCATCAGGTCATTAGGCAACGGGCTCTCCAATACCTTTTTACAATGCAGTTAAGATCATTCAGTACAGAGCACTCGTCCAAATGAGCGGCAGTCATGTCTTGTCCAGTGTCACACAAAACGCAGATAGGTGAAGTCACTAAATTAAAACGAAACAGATGAGCACAAAGGCAGTCATGTCCGGTTAAAAGTCTAAATTTAGCCACAGCAGCAGCACGAGGAGAACTTGGAATACCGTGGGATTTCTTACATAGTGTACTCCAAGGCTTATCACGAGCAACACGAGAAGCTGTAAGGCGAAATGATTCCCTAAAAATCCTTTTAATTTCCAGTTTGGCAGAATGAAGTGTCAGGTCTCTGCGAAAGTTCTGAAGGATACCCGTTCCCTTTTTTGCCAAAAAGTCTGCCCTCTCATTTCCCCAAAGATCACAGTGGGATGGTACCCATTGAAAGACGATCTTTCCTTTTATCTTTCCCAGGAGTTCTCTACAGTTCTGCACACGTAAACAATTATTCTCATTATAGTTGGACAAAGCCTGAAGAGCAGAAGTAGAATCTGAAAGAATTACAGCTCTTTCAATGGGGGGAAGACGAGAGCAGTTGAACTTAGATCACGTTTTCTCACATTCAGAACAAGATCCAATCTGATGTCGAGTATTGCGTAGTCGAGTGGGTTAGCAAAAGACAGTAATTCAAAGGGCACATCATTAATGACTTTATATTGAATGTTCTCACGAACACATTTTATAGATGTTACGAATAAGTATTTTAAATATAACCAATAAGTAATTTAGTCGGATCTTTCAAAAATGTTATGACTATAAATCGAAAGGGTAAGTTTTTGATACAGAATAAAAGCGTTTTACTAAAGTGATTTGAAATGCTTATTTTCGTATTTAATTTAGTATTCTACAAAGTAGAATGTTTATTTATAATTTTAGATATCTTGTGCACTGAATATTCATTGATAGATTTTTATCAAATAGGTTATTTGTTTCGTTCATTCTGTGGGTCATCAAATTACATTTTAATCGTTACGTAATCGTATATAAATACTTGTTTTATTAATAACAATTCAATATGTATACATATTCATAAATGATACAAGTCGAATGATGGATTGACCGGAAGCTATGGTTTTCACTCTGACAATGAATCGAGTTTCTCTGATATTTTTGTTTAATATAAACGGAAATTTTAAAAGCTTAATATTTTTTATCACTTTATATCAAACTCTCTCTGTAAAAATGAAAGAGCAGACTTCTAAAATTAACTAGAAACAATTTTTTCTCATACTTGAAAGCTAGATCAGCTTATAAATTAAACTCATTTTCAAACGGAAATTAGTATATATCCTTCCATAGTGTAATCATATATCTACGCATATAATGTATAAACTCGATTCAATTTGTTACCAAATTTATGCCAAATAAAATAATGAAAAGTGGATTTCAATTACATGTTACTGCTAAATGTAATTATTCATATATAAATACATATTTGTGGAAGCGATTCTTTTTTTTTTTGTACTAATGAAATTCAAATTTGAACAAGGCAAAAATTGAAT
>BMAU01001311.1:10000-37500 GCA_019973935.1 Trichonephila clavipes
GTGCGTGTGTTCTTTATACACACTGCTTGCCATCCAGAATGAAACACCAGGGACGATAAATATTAAACGCGCCGCATTAATAGATAACAAAAATGAACAAGAAGTTGTTAGATTATTTTTAGATAATGGTTCACAGAGAAGTTTCGTTTTAAAGAGTACTTCTGAGAAATTTAACTTTCCAATTCTTAGAAAAGAAAACATTTCCATTTGCCCATTTGGTGCTAATGAAACTAAAACAAAACTTTAAATATAGTTAAAATAAAATTGAAAAACAGGGATGATCCAAATTTGTGCATTTAAATAGAAGCGGTAGAGAAAGAACATATTTCTATCTCGAAACCGACTCCCGATTGAAATATTGATAAAAGATTTAGATATTTAAAAATGTACAATTAGCCGATCCTTATGAATTTAACGATAAAGAAATATCAATTCTTATTGGTGTGACTATTATTATCAAGTAGTTACGGGTAGAATTACGCGTCTAAACAAAAAATCTTTGTGACAGTAGAAACATTATTCGTGGGGTCTTCACAAGGGCAGAGTCCAGATTCTGAGGAACTTTAACAATGAGTGCTATTGTTAATGAATTCAATATTTCTAAACAGCCTAGTGAATTTTGGGATTTTAGAGAATTTAGGAATAAGTAGAGGTGTCTGATGAGGAAAATATTGATAATGATATAATGTCTCAATTTGAAGCGGAATTTCATACCAAAATAAGCGGTATAAAGTTAAATTCCCTTGGAAACTTAACAATAAAACTTTGTTAGAAAATAATGAAGAAATTGCTAGGAAAAGATTTCTAAAGTTAAGATCACGTTTTAAAAATGACAGTTCCTTACTTGAGGATTACAAATTAGTTGTAAATAATTATCTTTCTGAGAACATCATAGAACGCGTTCCATGTGAAGAAGAAAATCTAAAGCATAACATTTTTTATCTACCACATAGAGCAGTAATACGTACTGTAAAACTACAAGCAAATTACGAATCGTATTTGATGCGTCATCACAAGCGAAAGCACAACTATCTTTGAACGATTGTTTACACACAGGGCTAAATTTTATACCTAACCTATTTTTTCTATTAATCAAATTTAGAATGAATAGAATTGTATTTGTAGCTGACATAAAAATGGCATTTTTGATGATTGAGATAGACGAAAGTAAAAAGATTTTACAAGATTTTTTCTGAGATGAAAATCGAGGAATTGATTTAGAAAACAAACGGCGTGAGATTTTCCGAATGACTAGGGTTTTATTTGGAGTAAAATCAAGTCAATTTCTTCTTGCAGCTACGATAAAGCATCATCTTAAAAAATGTGTGGATATTTTTCCTGATACTTTTAACCATCTTAACCAGGCATTGTATGTTGATGATTTTCTGTGTGAAAATGTCAGTTTCCAAGCAGCCTTGACGACCTGCATAGAAAGAAAACAAATTTTGGAAAATGTAAGTATGGATATTTGGAAATGGAGGACCAACTCTTCCGAGCTAAACCAAAGGTTAAAAAATTTAAATTTTGAAGTAGATGAACATAAAGAGTCATTGAACACGTTGATAGCTTCAAAGTTCTTAGGAGTTGATTGGAATGAAAAATCTGATACATTCTATTTTGATTCCAGCGATTTAGGAACATTTCTTTCTAAAAGAATTAATACAAAAAGATATTTGTTACAAGCCGCAAGTCGATTATTTGACCCAGTGGGTTTCATAGGGCCTTATACGATCCGAATAAAATATTTAATTCAGGAAATTTGGTGTTTAGGATTGGATTGGGATGACAAATTGCCCAAACAATTAGAAGTTTCATGGAATAAATGGTGTAATGAGATTCATTATTTAAGTGAAATAAATATTCCTCGATATTACTTTCAAAACTTTTTGCCTTCAAATGCAACCACCATTCAGTTGCGTTGCTTTTCAGATGCTTCCAAAAAGGCATATGGAACTTTCGCTTATTTACGCTTAGAACTGAATGATGGAAATATTATTTCTAGTTTTGTAGCATTAAAAGGTTGGGTAGCTCCATTAAAAACTTTTTCGATCCCTACATTGGAGCTTATGGGCGCACTTTTTATAGCAAGGAGATCCAAGCTATGCGTCATTTGGAGTGAAAATGCAATGAACTTCAAGGGAGCAGGAAACATTCTCAATGATTGGAACAAAATTTGCAAGTCCAACACAATTCAGCTATTCAGCGTGGACGAGGGAATCGAATGGAACTTCATTCCAACGGCTTCTCCCCATTTCGGTGCATTGTGGGAAGCAAACATTAAGTCCATGAAACGCATTTTATTGAGGGTAGCGAAATCAGCTATCATGAACTTCGAAGAGTTAACTACGTTGGTGACACAAATCGAAGCAGTTCTGAATTTACATCCCTTGTCTCCACTTTCTTCGGACCCCAATGATCTTAACCCTTTAACCCCGGGGCATTTCTTGACGAACTGTGCTATTTCATCCTTTCCTGAACCTTATACTGCTTCGGATTCTTTGTCCTATCATTCCAGGTGGAAACTCATTCAATCCCCACCAAACAACTTCTGGAACCGTTGGAGCACCGAATATCTAACCGATATTCAGACCCGTGCTAAGTGGAGAGTACAGAACCCTAACTTGATGGAGAATCAGCTTGTTCTTTTAAAGGATCCCAACACCAAGCCCTTGGACTGGTCTATGGGGCGTATTCTTGAAGTATTTCCCGGTAGTGATGGTATTGTAAGAGTAGTTAATGTGAAAACCTCAACAGGTATTTTAAAACGAGCCATCACAAAGGTAGTGCCTTTACCTATTCAAGTTGTTCCTGCAACTGTAGAGAAGAACAATTGAACACATTTTACAAGTTCTTGAACTTAATCCTTTATATTATTCTATTTACATAATTGCTAATTTGATTTTTCAGTATTATTGTTAACTCATGCTATTTAAGATTTGTTTTTTCAGTATTATTGGTAATGCATGTGATTTAAGAATCGCTAATTTTATTTCAGAATTATTGATGATGCATGTGATTTGAGAATTGAATTTATAGGATTTTATTTTTATTATTTCACATTGCATGAATTTTATTTGTATTATTTCACATTGCATGAATTTTATTTGTATTATTTCACATTGCATGAATTTTACTTGAATCACCTTAGAATTTTAATTATCTTAATGTAAACTCCGTAGGAGTTTAAGTGGGGAGTAATGGTAGAACCCCCCTCAATATAGAGGGCGCTGCTTGTAAAAACATGCTTTGTTGACACCAGAGATCTTGTGTACGTGACCGAGTGCAGACGCACTCCATATTCCATTAAACTTATTATTTAATCTTACACTTGTCTTCGATGATTTATTGAATTAAATTGAGTCTAATGATTGTGATGATAGGAGCATTGATTGATATAAAAGCATTCTACCACTGATTAATTTATTAACTGATGAACTGAACCACTGATGATCGTAACATACACTGTAAGCCAAGATTTTCCGAATGTATTCAGTAATCGATAAAAATTTAAAAAATTAAAAGGTTCTCTTTTTCAGAAATGTTTCAGTAAAAAGTATAATAACGCATATTTAATGTCAAGGATAACAAAATAGGACATGAAAAACAAAAAAATATTTTCAATGTTTAAGAAATCAATACTGAAACACGATATAATCTGCAGTACACTATTTAACAGTTCAACTTAGCAAGATAGTTTAGGAAAGCAATAAATCTACAATTGAAAAGCATTCTAGACTTTGCGTGTTAAATCCTATTCTCATACAAGGTGAAAAGTATCATTTATCACGCATATTTACAATAACCTCTTCTAAATTATTTAAATACTTACAACAATGCGAGATCTTAGGTTTAAATTATGTCATTTTCATAAATCCATACAATTAACTCTTGACCGTTGGGAATTATTGGAATAAAAACAACTCGCAAAAGGAATTTAAATATTTATGAAGCCCAAAGATTAACGATGGGAAACACCATTTAGTTACCGTTCACATATATAAATCATTCAAAAGAATATGGAAACACTTTGCAGGATGATAAAAAAATAAATGTCTTATCTTGCATTATATATGTATAAACTACAATACATTAGGAATCAAAAGAAATGCAACAGAACAAGCCACGCGAAAAAAAAAAGATAGACAGTATCAGCACGCAAATTATCAAAAACAAAAAAAGAAAAGTTGAACACGCACTATGTCAGTTGCAAAAGTTCATTACGAAACATTCACAATTTAACAAAATGTTATTAAAAATAATGCAATTCTCCATCAAAATCGTAGACAAAGGTTATCAACCAATTTTCCCTTTTGTGAATCCCACGCAAGCTACTATATTGGAACACTCAACAAAAGATATACCTGTAGTAGTTTATGTTCATCCAGAAATCAATAGGATCCAAGTGAAACTATTAAATCACGAAAAATATCGTTTAAAAGTAAATAAACAACGAAAAAGGCAATAGTTCTTTTTTCCAAACTGCATTGATTTGAATGAACCTCTTACCTGAATCGCGTGTTTCTTATTCCTTTAAATTAATTAATATCCTTCAATTTAAATTTCAGATTAAAGTTTAATTCAAAGGATGTTTACTATCTAAATATTATTCATAATTTTCGATATAGACTTTTATAACTTACTTCACAAATATCGATTTATCAGAATTAATTCTACAATCAGATGCTTAAATAAAAGGGCATTTTGTTTCGATTCAATAGTGAACGAAAATTCGGCGAATGTAATTTGTTTATGTAACACTACGATTTTATACACGAAATAATAAATTTTACGTGTAAATTGGAGAAAAAAATAGTTCATTGATTCCGTAATTAATGATTGAAAAAATATTAGGAGGACATATACCAAGTTCTAAATACTATCTAATGAGCAAGCTCAGGAACATTCCCCTAAAATATTTCTAGAATGAACACTGGTTATATTTCTTTGACTTTATCAGTAATTTTGCAAAAAAAAAAAAAAAAAATGAATTCATAAAATATTTGATTTTTTTACCAGCTAATGAAATTTTTCTTATAAGAAAAGTGCAAAAATATGTTAACACATTTTTGCATTAAACAATACTCAATTTTTACACAAGCTTTTTTATTTAACTTGCAATGTAAAATGTTCGGGTGGAATCTTGCAACTCAATTTTGAAGCTGAAGTCTTCAAACGATTGAGCTGAAATTTTGTATACACGTTTAGTTTCGATGACAATGCATGTTTTGAAAAATTATATACCGATATTGCAATTAGTTAAAAAGATATTAAACAAAGTAATTTGTTCGGGTGGAATCTTGCAACTCAATTTTGAAGCTGATGTCGGGCTGCGGTAGCCCAGTGGTTAGGGTATCGGACCATGGCAGGTATGTCATGAGTTCGATCCCAGTACCACTAAAGACCCGCCGTGTAGGGCAGCGATGCACGTTAAATCTGTCGAGAGCTGAAACGTTCTCCCGTTGGTGTGGTGTGGTTGTTAGGAGAGGGAGGTGCCAGCTCAGGTGTCGTCCACGTCACTTGACCATGGTTCAAAATTACGTGGTCCGTCGCCCAAAGCCCTCGTGTAGCTGAACAGTGCGACGTTAATATTCAATCAATCAATCAATTGAAGCTGATGTCTTCAACCGATTGAGCTGAAATTGGGTATACACGTTTAGTTTCGATGACAATGCATGTTTGGACCATTTATATTCCGATATCGCAATTAGTTAAAAATATATTAATTAAAGTAATTTGCTCGGGTGGAATCTTGCAACTCAATTTTGAAGCTGATGTCTTCAACCGATTGAGCTGAAATTTGGTATACACGTTTAGTTTGGATGACAAATACAAGTTTGAACCATTTATATTCCGATATCGCAAATAGTTAAAAACATATTAAAGTAATTTGTTCGGGTGGAATCTTGCAAATCAATTTTGTAGCTGGTGTTTTCAACCGGTGGAGCGGTTTTTGGTTTTAATATAGTATTATAGTAAAAAAACAAAAAAAAAAGTAACTAATATTTTTTTCATTAATTTTGCTTTGTCCAATGTTATTTTCGTCTTACAGTATTTATCCCCCCCATTATTCTCTTTTGTTGCGGCCCAAATAAAATATCTATAACATAAACGTGGCCTGGCAGAAAAAAAGATTGGCTAGCCTGTTCAAAATTAATCGGCAGATGACCTTGCAACAATGATGGTTTGAATGAGATGAACAGACTGAGAAACCTGTACAGTGATAACTAAAAAGTAAAAAATAAATTTAGAGTAAAAAAACTTTTTTAAAAACAAGCTTTTATTTAAATGCTCTAAAAAGAATAAAATAAACTTTTCTTTTAAAACTTTTTTTTCTATCAACTTATAACGTCATTACACAATTTATTATATAAAAGCTTGTCATGAGATTTACCTGTTTAGATAAACAAGCAAATTAAAGAACTTGATCTGATCAATTTTAATTTTTAAAATTTTCAAACTAAAGTAAATGCGAGTACTTAAATCTCGCGACAAGCTTTTATATTATAAATTGTGTATGACGTTATAAGTTGATAAGCAAAAAAAAAGTTTTAAAAGAAAAGTTTATTTTATTCTTTTAAAGCATTTAAATAAAAGCTTGTTTTTAAAAAGTTTTTTACTCTAAATTTATTACTATGCAAAAAGACATTCAACTATTTTAACATTCAATCAACCGTTGAGTAAAATGATAACAGATTACAGAAATCCTTTCCATTTTTATAAGCATACTGCTATAAACTCGTAATTTAAAATGTTACAAATATTACATTTATTAACCCTACATAATTAGCAAAATTTAATAAAGCTCTTTTCACTAATGACGTTAAATTAAACGATTGAATGAAAGAAAATTTTCCTGCAGATGTTTTTGAATTCCAAAGGTTTGTTATAAATTATCCAAGGTATAACAGAAAGTCACTCATACAAAAGCACTTTTCCAGATTGAGTTTATTTAGAACCTACCTTTAATAAGCAAGTAATAGAATAAAACGCTCAGTGGAAATGTTATTAAATTAAGTGGGTCTTCTCGAAATGTGATATCATTAGAGATTTTCAAGGAGGACTGCATTATTTTAATGAGTTTTTATCTTCAAACAAACGTAACACTCGCTGAAGGATAATAATTTAACTTAATACTTAACGTGTGGTCAGGACTAGAGCGGCGTTTACTTAGAATACAATTTGAAATTGTTTTGGACTTTGGCCAAGAAAAGAGAAAAAATGCTGGTTACAAAACAACACTCAAAGAACAGCTTTTTCGTGTTAACAACTTATTTTTGACAAAATCACTTCGCTGACAAAAATTATTTGAGTGCATTAATTTTCTTTCGTACAGTGAGAGATGGTAAAGCACGGTCACCAATTTTTGGTGAATTTATTAGTCTACACGGGGTTTTTTTACTGTTTTGATGTCTCTATGTGTACTATTTCGTATATTGTAGCTATTTTATCAGTCCTTTTTTTAACAAAAATTGTTCTTTCTTTAAAAGAAATGTATTACTAGGATTTTCTTCTTTATCCCTTGTCTTTAGAGGATCTATAGCTTATCAAAGTTTTATTTTATTTATTTAAAAATACGCAACTGAAATACGAAAATATGCCATGGAGCAGACTTTCGAAAATCTTTGTAGTTAATTTGTTTCAGTATCTGTGATTATAGTTCGCACATCTTATTTATTAAACTAGTGTTCATTAGAAAAATTACATTCTATCTATTAGAAAAATTTATTATCGAAACTAAACCAAAAAGCACACTCCCTATTACCAAGCAGTCTATATATTTAGTACTCGATTACAATTGGAGGGTTTTGTAATACGGTTTGCACATTAACGTGTATCTGAACATTATTGCCCAGTAAAATCGACAGGACTCAAATGACTGTACTCTATAAAAAAGATTTTTCAGGCTAGTAATTAATCTAAATAAACACACAAAGTACGACTCTCTCTTATGTCATATTTTTAAAATATACAAATGTGTTGCGTATAAATATTTATTCGACTTTTGTTTTAGTTTCGGGGTTTCATATTTTATTTCTTTCAATTTTCAAAAAAATCTTGTCACTATTAGAAATTCACAGAAAAAAAAATCTGCATTCAAATATGGCAGGTTGTTAAAGAGAATGAAACAACAAAGAGTTTGGCAATTCATTTAAACATTCTACATAATTAAAAAATTTTCAAACACAAAAAAAAATTACAGGATTTAAAATAAATTTTCATTGGTCTAAGCATTATTTCCATTAGGCCTCATTAAGACTGTACATTTTTAAAATACTTATAAATAAATAAAAAAATTTAAAAAGGGAGTAAAAATTCAAGTATAATAAATAATATAAGTTTATAAAACTGTAAACGCACCATGGAAGTTTTTCTTTCAAAACTGATCATAGTATGTAATTTGACTTTCAGTCAAAACATTGAAAAAAAAACTTAGCTTCATTCTCTATATCAGTGGACTTCATAGTGGGATTTCGGGGGTAATTCCAGAGATACTCGAAAGAAGTAGGTTCATTATATAAATATATATAGATATTGGGGTATATATTATAATTACTTCCTTTTTAGGGGAAATCAAGGAAATAAATCAGAGTCCACTACTCTGTACAAAACGTTACAGCTTAGAATTTTTATATAGTAATTTTTATAGTAGTCATAAAGGAATTTTTATATAGTAGTCATATAGGAATTTTTATATAGAAGTCATATAGGATTTTTTTATATATTAAGTCATATAGGATTTTTTATACATTAAGTCATACAGGAATTTTTATATATTAAGTCATATAGGAATTTTTAAAGTAGTAACGTAGTAATATAAGAATTTTTATAGTAGTAACGTAGTAATATAGGAATTTTTATAGTAGTAACGTAGCAATGTAGGAATTTTTACAGTAGTAATGTAGTAATATAGAAATTTTTATAATAGTAATAGCAAGATACTTTAATCAGTAATTTAAACATGGAATATTTATAAGAAAAAATATAAACAAAAAATAACATTTGAAATTAATTTCTCGGTTGTATAGAAATGTTGGTCGAATCGTGACTTTTAATTTGCTATCGTCAGCGTAACATACCGTCAAGTCCGGCATATAACGCGCACTTTTAGCACGAAAAATAAAATTGAAATTTAAGGGTCCACTTTATACACCGGGTATATAAAAATGATTGCATCAAAAATAAAAAAAAATGAGAGATGAGTATAAAAAAAAAATTGACTTCTACATAGATCAGAATAGTGTTTATTTAAAAGAAATGACATGAACTTAAAGGGTTGTCATTCTAAAAGTATACCATTTTTTCAAACTCCTGGGATAGTACGTGAAATAAATGATATAATATTTAGGTTTCGTTCGTGAAATGTGCGTTATATGGCGAATATACCTAAACATTGAAAGCTTGAAAGTGTAGGTGCGCGCTATACAATACTTCGTGTTAGACGCCGGATTTTACGGTAAATATTTTCATGACTTTGAATATTCTTTATCCTGTTATAAATAACATCTCTCGGGGGTTTTCTAATTTCTTGGAATGTTTGGTCTTTGTGTGTCAACTTGACATTCTGTGCTTGGTTCCACACGTCCTTAAAATGTAAATATCAAACGAAAACACTCTTGAAGAGAGAGAAAAAAATTTATATCAAGTTTTTATGAGACTTTAATTTAGCAGGTTCGTTTCCAGAATTTATTTAGTGGTGCAGTAGCCGAGTGGTTCTGCTCAGGATAGGCGCCATCGAAACGCAGGTTCAGATCTTGGAGATACTGAAGACCCACCGAACAGAAAGGCTGAATGCATGTCGAGACGCACAGCTATGAAGCTGGAATGATGTAGAAGTTCGGAATGGGAAGCACCCGCTCTCTCAGGTGTCATCCTCGGCACTAGACCGAGGATCACACTTACGAAGTGCGTATAGCTTCAGAATACGACGTCAATACATAATCAATCAACAAAATTAATTAAATTAAAGATGGCTAGAAATATCTTCGAAGAAAATTTAGAAACAAAATTTGAGGAAGATTTTTTTGAATCAAAGGATGACGGAAAAACGATACAATGAAGCTCAATTAATTTTATTTAAATTAAAACAAAGCAAAAAAAAATTCAAGACTTGAGAATTTGGAATTTATAGCTCACTGGAGAAATTCTTGTTATAAGGACCCGAAAATCCAATATAGCCTTGTTGGTTGGAGAAAATAATTAAGTGAGAGGTAAGAATACACGCAAGATTCTAATGCTATACATGTATGGGTCGCTTAAGCGTAATGAAGGGGTGGGTGTGCTCGGGGTTATGCTATTACATGCTAAGTTTTCAAGTCTACTGTTTCAAATTATGAGAAACGCTGAGAATCTAGAGAGGTTTAATGCTTTATTTTAATCAATTCTTCTGAATTACTTATGGACGGATATAAAGCCTATTTTTTTAAAATTTTATTATACTCTTCAAAATAAGGCTAAAATGCAACTTCACCTGATTTTGTTGTTCCAAAGCGCAATATCAAAGTACAAGAAATAAGAAATATGGTAAACATGACAGTAAACGATAATAAATACAGAATGGCTATGCGGGTAAAATCTAACAAGGGGAGGGCACGACTAAGGAAATTCATTTAAAACGAAAACGAAAATTAGATTTAACGGGTGCCAGCGAAATGAATCGCTTATACCCAAATTCGCGGAGAGAAAGTATCAAGGAGGATAAATATCTGAATACACTCCCCCGCAGAGGGGGAGGATGGAGGAAGAAGCGGCCTAACGAAAACGAAACAAAAGTACGTCACGAGGGCAGGAATGGAGGAGCGCAAGGAAGGGGGCTTAACAGCCCCCAAAACGCGTTCGAGGAGCACCCAAAACGCAGTCGGAATGGAGAATGCTGCGGGATTTTTTTTTTTTTCAGCTGGGATGAAAAAATGAATGGAGACTGCAAGACAAAACTTGCAGCCGGAAAAGTTGTTGAAATTGAAGCAGGAGCCAGCTTATTCACTGATCCCATTTCTGATGTAGGCAAATGCATTTAAATGTTGTTTAAGTGTAGCAATTAAGTATTTTTGTTGTAATTACGGCGGCTTTAAGGGCAACTTCCATTTTGTCGTTTTGTAAGCAAAATTTATTTTAGAGTGAGGATACGTGAATAGTGTTTGTGCTTTAATTACTGGGTTGTCGTGATTTTGAATAGAAGTAAAAACATTTCTAGAAGTTCTAGTGATGTAATTATCTATCGGCTCCATGTGTAAGTCGTGATGAATGACACTATTTCTAACATACCAAGGTGCGTTAGCAATAATTCTAAGAATTTTGTTTTGAATAATTTGAATGCGTTTTGTGTGGGTCGGGGCCGCGGCCCCCCAAATGGGGGACCCATGGATATTCATTTGGGGTCGAGACTTGGTGTAATAGTAGTACTCCTTTAGGGTGTTCAACCCTGAATGTAATTCCGCCGAATGGCCAGTCAGTTTGGAGAAAAGAGCCTCCGAAATTCATGCTTAGCTTTTATATAATTATAAGTCTCAATTTCCTCAAATGATTCCGTAACTTGATTGGTATATGGTCTGCATACTATGCGCGAGGTTAGGGTTCGATTCATCGATTAACTTTTTCTTTTCATTTCATTTAATTACTTTTAAAATTAAATAAATATATTTATTTAAGGTTTATTAAATATTAAATTATATTTTATGTAATTATTTTGTATTTTATAAAGTAAAAAAGAATTAAATAAATTTATTATTAAAATTATTTATTAGTAAAATTATTTAAGTAATTACTAATTAAAATTATTTAAAATAGTTATTTATTTAAATTATTAATTAAAATTATTAATAATTAAAATTAATTAATTATTATTAAGAATTATTAATAATAAGAATTAATATTAATTTATCATTAAAAATATTATTAATTTATCATTAAAATCATTAATTTATTATTAAAATTATTAATCTATTATTAAAATTAATAATTTATTAATAATATTATTAATTTATCATTAAAATTATTAATTTATTATTAAAATTATTTGAATAAATTTATTAAAATTATTTAAATTTATTTAAAAAGACTTATTAAATTTTTGTAAAATTATAAAATAATTAAATTAATAATATATAAAAAAGACATTTTTTACTATATTAGTTATAAAATAATTAATTTAATAATAATATAACTTATAAATTATTTTATATAATATTTTATTTATAGTGGTGTATATCGTATTTCACATAAAACTATTTGTAACTAATTTTTATGTATAATAAATATCATTTAATATTTATTATATATTTCTCATTATAAATATTATTTATTAATATATAAAAATATATTTATAAAATTTAATATAAATATTTATATAATTACACAGTAATTTTTTTTACTTTAAAAAATACAAAATAATTACATAAAATATCATTTAATATTAATAAACCTTTCATAAATAAATTTATTTAATTTTAAAAATAATTAAATGAAATGAAAAGAAAAAGTTAATCGATGAATCGAGCCCTAACCTCGCGCATAGTATGCAGACGATATACCAATCAAGTTACGGAATCGTTGGAGGAAATTGAGATTTATTTGTATAAAAGCTAAACATGAATTTCTATTTTCTCCGAACTGACTGGCTATTCGGTGGAATTACATTGAAGGTTGAACACCCTAAAGAAGTACTACTATTACACCAAGTCTCGACCCCAAATGAATTTCCATAGTAGTGCCCTCCCCTTGTAAGATGGGGAGAGATATCTTTTTCATTACAAGTGCAATTAATTTTGAAAAGTCAGAGAGGTTATGGCTTAGCCGGGGAAAAATGGAAGCAGAAATATGCTATGTGTATGTTAAATGTGCCTATTTAAAATTACAGTTATTTAATTTTTATTTCAAGCATAATTTTTAATAAATTAAATGCTTTTTACCATTTTAATTTTACATGACGAATTTTAATTGATCTATATTTTTATTAAATATCCTGAGGGTTATTGACAACGAAATCGTATTTGTGAACCATGGTAGTGACAAGGACACGATCAAGTGATGAAGATGACACCCGAGATGGCCCCGAACTCTCCAAACTTCCGTCCAAATAATATCAATTATCAAAACAAGTCGGTTATAGATGAATAAATTATTTTGATTTCCTGACTCGGTTTTACACAAAATAACATACAATAACAATGCATAAAGTATCTTTGGCAATTGAACCCAAATACTCTGCTACTGACATTTTTTTCATCTTGAGAGAGTTTTACATTTACCTGCCGAAACCACTTCATATCTAATACTTTCGAGGAATACCTCTACATGAAGAAAATATAAAACTTGAAAAGTTTTTTTTTAATTAGTACGAGTGTGAATGTTCTTAATGTGGTTTCCTTCAAGCTGATTTAATAAGATGTTTTCACTGGTCTCCTAAAATTATTTGAGTTTATACAGATCAGTAAAGAGCTAGAAATTGAAATTTTCAAATCATTCATGCCCATGGTTTAATATTTTCAGATAATATTAAAAGTATTTTTATTGTAAAATAAATATCTTAATTTACAGAACTTTGAGCTAGCATCTCAGCTAGAAACTATCCAACTCCACAATACACTACAGTTTTATTATGCAGCGAATGGGTGTTTCACAAAATTGGTTAAATGTGTTGATGTTACTTTTGGCAATATGAAAAGGATTAATAGATCATTTGATAAATAAAATTTTGTACTTTCTTCTCACTTTAAGATCTCCATATAACATCCGTTTAAAAACTTAAAACTAATTGTTCCCTATACATGTATTGAACCACATTTACTGGTAAACATACAGGCCAAATGACTTGTCACCTGATCTAATATTTTATGCTTTCCCCTTCTGTTTTGTTGTTGTTGTGTCCAATCCTTCAGGATCTAGCGACAGCTAGATCAGATCCATGAGACCATTAACCCTAGCAAAGTCCAGCACCAGAAATGGACTAGCATGGACATCTTCCAAAGCTAACCCCAAACAATCGAGGATATGTTCAGGGGAAGCCGGCAATAGGTGACACTTGGAACAAGTGTGGAAAACCTTACGGCCAGATTCGAAGGCCATGCATTTCAAATGCCCATTGAGCAATCTGGACACAGCCATTTGATCATTTCTGTCCCCGTCAAATTCCAAAGCACCCCTAGGGCTTATCCTACTAGTCACGGGATGGTCGGGAGGGGTTTTGTATATAGCATTAACTCATCGCGATACTGATGTAATAAGTTTTTGACATGTTCTCTATAGTGATTTCAGACCATGTTTTATGAAGGGATATTTCTAGTTATTGACATTTTTTAGAAAGTTATTCGACTCTCTCTTAAGTGCATTTGCACAGTTCATCCCACCCATTTTCAATTACACTATTATCTGAACATTTTGATGGTCATTCCAGATAATGAAATACACCATGGTTATGGTTAAACCAGGGGTATGCACAGTCTTAGCGCAATGGGAAGTTGCATTGTCGCCCAGATATTTCCTGTCACCATCAGGTCACCCATCGTCCATTAATGGTTTAACACTATTTTGCACATGAAAAAAGTACTTCTTCCTAGTTCCTTTATAGTGATAAGGAGACCGATCCCATTCCAACCCAATGCTCCCCAAATCATTAATCCTTTACCTCCATCCTGGAGGTAGATACGGTTGTACGCAATCTGGATGAAGAGCTTCATGTTGTTCCCGACGAATTCTTTGTCTGCCATCATTTGTAAAAAGTGGAAAACGGCTCTCATCGGTCCATGCACACAACTTCTTTCCACATTTCTAAGTCCCAGATTTGGTATTCTTTAGCCCAAGCATATATATAAAGATTTTTTCGATTTAAAACTGACAAATAGGGTTTTCATGTTAGTCTCTGACTTCCAAATCCAAGAAATTTAAGTTCTCTTCGTATTGTTCTGGGAAAGAGCTTTGTTTTCGAGTTTAAATTAAATCCTTTGTAATTTGTCGAGTTGTCAATCATTTGCTTTCCCTATTTTTCTTCACACTCCGGTTCAATTTCCTCTCAACACGTGCTGTCATTTTCTTGGGTCCACGTCCCTTAGATGATGAAGCTTTTGTGCTACCTTCAGAAAATGCTTTTTATATCCTTATTACGCTTCTCTTTTATAATCTAAGTAGTTTTGAAATTTCAGATATCTACACACTATTTTATCGCATAGAAACAATATGCCATCTTTTAAACTCGCTAAAAGCTTTTATTGATGGTATCATAAAACAAAACAAAAATTAGTTTTATTAAATTAAAATAATCGAACTTTAAATAATAAAGTATATTACTTTGACAAGAACTTTTTTCTAAGATATTAATGAATATTTTCTATAGTTGCAGTTTAAGGAAGAATAAAAATAAGCGGTAAGTGACAAGTCATTTGGCAAGTATGTTTACAATGCATAGTTCTTTTAAAGAATGTAGTGAGAAATAATAAAAAAATCAGGCAAACATTAAATGTAAAACATTTCTACAAACTTTGTTAATAGTTTAAAAGCAAGATTCGAGTTTAATTATTATTGGTGTTTGATCTGAATTTGAAATGGTCAGTTCACCAATACCTCATACTACAGCTGACGTGACACGTTCATTCGATTAAAAAAGCAAACAAATATCTAAAAACATTTTGAAAGTCTGCTCCTTCTTAAAAATATCATTTTGACAACAAAAAGAAAGCCATTTCATTCATACAAAAATTAGTGATTAAAATGTTTAAATATATTGAACTTTTTTTTAAAAAAAAAAACTATCCTTCCCCTTTTTTACTAATTGCAGTTTTTTTAAATTGCATTTTTTTCTGAATTTAAGTAATTACAGACTTAATTTGCAATTATTTAGGCCCTTCCTGTTTGAAATTTAACGTAAAAATTAAATATTAAGCTTAATTCTTGCAAAGGAAGTTATTCCTTTACGATTAAAATACAATCTAAAGAAAAACGGACATTTCGACGAATGTCTAGGCGCTGTTAACAGCAGTAATGATCGTCTTGAAATGCTGCTGCGAAGTAATGGGAAAAAACACATAAATATTCCAAATAAAATAAATTATATTACAAAAGAATTGCTCTAAAAACTCACTTCTTTACCTTTAAAAAGCTTCTTTCAGAAGCGAGTATGTCCCATGTAGAACCCAATTGCGTTTGTCATTTGTGTGCAATTTTCCCTTTCCCGCTTTTATTCCTTCGAAACTTGATAGAGTTCGCGTTCACTCCCTTCTTTATCACCTAGGTTCTTTGCATGCAATTCTTCTCTAATCCCGTTTATAGATTTACACAGTCAAATGCTTAGCCAACTTGAGAGGAAGAGTTTTGTAATAACTTTAGCTAAACAAATAAGAATTTCAATTTTCTCTGAAGACCCTTCATTTACGAGGAAATTGCTCAGCTACCCTCGTTAATGAACGTTAGAGGATGTTTCACAAAATTTCCCGAATTAAGTTAAATAATTACGCGTTTATAGCTTCGAAACTAAATTAAGTTCGCCGTTTGCATCGTTTATATTCTTAAGCCCAAATTCTCTAAGAGGAGGGGTTTTTTTTTGCTTTAAACATTGAAGTAGATTATTGTAGCGAAATCACTATTTTTTTGTTGAATTATTGAGTTTTCATACAGTAAAAGACTGGTGTTTTTTTTTTTAATTTATAGCTTACCGCCAATTAAAAAAGTCTTAGTAAAAAAAAATTTCTTTAAAAAAAAGAACATGTTAATTTAACGAAGTAATCGAATTGTATGGAGAAATAATTATTTATTGAAACAATAATAAAAAAAGAAAGGAAATCCATGAGTATCAACTTTTAATTATGCGAGAAATCCAAATGAGTGGAAAAAATTTGGGGAAAAAATGTGCGTACACATAAAAAGTAATGATGATTTATTGAAGTAAAATTAAACCTATTTACATATTTCTGTTTTTTAAAATCGAATTGGAAGTACTCTTATAGCTGTTAGACTCCCAGGAATAACCACAAGAAAAGAATTTTTTGGGTTATTTAACTGAGTGTTGTCCATCTCAGCGATTCTCAAGCATATATATCAATTCAATTTGCACAGTAGCCTCTATTATTCTGTACCATAACTCTTTATAAACTTAATATGTTGTTGGGTGCAGATACCATATTCAGTCATGATACGCCTAAAATTCGTTAATATATATACAAGATGCATATATATGTAATCTAAATTAAATTATCAAATGCAAGAAAAGAGAAGGGTAGGAAAACGTGAAAAAAAAAAGCTTTAGGTCATCATTCTGTACGTCATCCATTTTTATCAAACACAACAAATCCTGCGACAGAAACGAAAACTCAGTTCTCTATTCGTCTAAATAAAGTACATTTTTGAAGGATTTGTTAGACTTGAAATTCTAACTCAGAAATTACGCAGCGACAAGGAGATCGATTAGTTTTATTAATGTCGCACTAGAAGCAACACAAAACTATTGGCATCGGATCTCGTAATTTTGAACCATAGTCAGGGAATGAAGTCAATACCAGAGCTGGAACATCACATCCACAAAAAAACGAGAGAACTTCACACTTATTAGATTCAGCTTTGCTACAAGACGGTCTTTCAATTTGTGAATCCGAAACCAACTATAACGAACTTTGTTAATAATCAGGTTGCTGCGTATATGAAGAAATATCTCCAAGGGAAAGGGTCTTAAGGGAATATGCTCACATGAATAGCATACGGAAGAAAGGGAAGAGATGTTACCAAAAAAATTTCCAAGCAGTCAGCACAATCGCAATAAAATTAACCGCTCCCCGTTACTCACCGTGGGTATACCACGATGACATAAGCAAATCATTAGCATTTCAGCGAAAGCACCACCATGAACAACTGTAGCGACATCAATAAGTGCTGTACACAGGAAGAACATAATGTCATTTTAAAGTGTTAGAATTACTTTTTCTTGCTGTTGTTTTTCATGAATATCATCAGTGTGCTACGAAGAATAATACGAGCGCCATTCGTGTATGTTGTGGAGTTTGAGGCAGAAATATTGCCTTTAGAAAATGCGGATTATCTTTACGAGAATCAGGGATCCTGTCGGGTGTAACTAAGTAAAGGTGATGTGAATCTGTAATTGATGAATGCAGGCAGAAACGACAAACCGGTGGTACCGATTGCATCAGCCTTGTTGTAACTTGATTTTTAAAACACATTCTGCGCAAGGCAGTGTGATGGATCACTCTGATACATCACGTCAGTTTCACAACAAATGGTATCCTCACATACCATTCAATAACCTTCAAAGCATAGTACAGTGCCATCAAGGTATTTATTGTTGTAATTATATATACATTTGTCTCAAAACCACAAGCGTTTGTGTCTGTAATGGTGCATCAAACGGTAGATATAGACAACCGAATGACCTGATATTGTCTTTACAGACGAGTCACGCTACTGTCCACGACAAAACTCCCGTATTCTATCTTCCAAAAAGTATTGCCAGTACAATGAATAACCAGTGTTGTCTCGGTTTGGGAGCATTTCCTTGCATGCAGCATCATTCCAGCAAGGCAACGAGCGATCTAACATGGCCCACAATGTTCAATATACTTTTCCTTCACCCACCAGATTACACTGCTGACTTCACCTGACTGTTCCAACTATCCATTTCCTGTTGGACACGTCCAGGCGACTCTTGGAGCTTGGTGGTGGATCGGCATATATCTGCTACATCATATAGGATTTGGAAATATATGGATAAGAAATAATAAGCCATCATACGTCAACAAAATATTCAAGGCCTTTTTCCTTCAACGCCAAGACATGTATCAGCGGTCATAGTCAGCCATAGAGGCAACACTCAGTATTGAGATTTAAGCACCCTAATCTCGCAAAAGGTTGTATTTTCAATCATTTCAACTTTGTGCTGTGTGTTCTCTCTCTAATAAGTTCAGATTTAATATTTATCGTCCTTGGTGTTTCATTTTGGATGGCAAGCAGTGTGATTATAGAACACACACACAATCGCCAATTTACCATTTTTAAAATAACTTAAGAAAAAACAGGAATCGAATTGCAAGATGGAGAAAGCTTCATTGTAAATAAAATCGTGCTATAATTGATAAAATAACATGGAGACTCATACGAAAATGGTAAAAAAATCAAGGAAAACGAATTAACTATTAATGAGAAAATCAAGAATTAAGTAAGAGTATAATGTTTGGAAAATCAATAAATTAGATATATATACATTCCCCCCAAAAAAAAAAAAAAAAAAAAAAAAAAAGGTACAGATAAGCATAGAAAGGAGCGAAAAGTTAGATCTGAAAAGTCACATAATATAACGATATTATATATATGTTTGAAATATATAAGCATATAACATTAAATTTTTTCTTCCGACATCTCCCTCCAAATTTGACACCAACCTTTTTTTTTTCAATCGGAAACCAAAACTCGTGTATCGGAAATTGGGTGAAGCCACTAAAAGCACGCTAAGTTGTAATTGTCCCTGCAATTCAATACCAACGTTTTGTTTTCAACCAGGAAATCTTGTATCGGAAATTGGGTGAAGCCATTAAAAAGACTTTAAGTTGAAATTGTTTTCAAATGAATGGGTTACCACATAAAGTGTTACGTAAGTCACTGAATATCGTGTTACTGAAAAACACTTAAACAAAATACGCTGTAGTGTTAATATAAAACGGACTTCTAACGTTCATATAAAATCTTAAGATTTGAATCAAAAATATAAGGTACTAGCCGTTACCCACCCGCTTCACTGGGTATTTCACGATATTGTATAAATGTATACTGTTTACATATATATGAATTATTGATATATAGCATTAAAAATTCGATTGTATTGAAAAATATATTTATAGCTGTGTGTGTGTGTGTAACTCTTGCTTCTTGATATAAAAAGGACATAAATTATAATATCTATATATATAATTTCTATTTATATCTAAAATATAGAAGTAGAAAGATTTTTTGAGCTCACTTAACCTAATAATCAAGTTTAATCAAAGCAACTTTCAGTGGATCTCTACTCCATAAAATAAATATGCATGCTAAATTTCATGTCTAAATCTAACAGAGCAAAAACGGAATTTTTATCAACAATACCTCGTTGAGAGCATTCTTAGCGGATTCCAATTCAACAAAAGAAGCATGCAAACCACATTTTATTATTATAGTCTTAGCAGTTCGAAAACGGAAATTTTGTCTTATCAATACGCCCCAATAACTCTCCCCGCTCCCCCCCTGGAGTTGATTTCAGTAAAATCCATTCTTAATGGAACTCTATTCAACTATATAAATAAAGAAACGGGCTCAACAAATTTAAGTTAATGGGTTAAATTCAGAAACAGAAATTTTTCTATAACTCTCCTTAACCCCTCGCAACCCCACTCCTTTGGGGGTTGGTTTTCGCAAAACTCATTGTTAGAGGAACTCTATTCCATGAAAAGAAAATACCTTCTACTTTTCAAGCAGGTGGGTCTAATAGTTGAAAAAAGGAAATATTTATCTATTACGCCCCTTAATTCCCCTCAGTGCCACTTGGGGGTCAAATTTCCCCAAACCTACTTTGTAGCGGATCTCTACACCATGAAAGGAATCTACTTACTAAATTTTAAGACCGTACGTCTCATAGTTTAAAATGGAAATAATTGTCTATAACGCCCCTTAAGCCCCGGCAACGCCACTGGGAAGCGATTTTCACAAAACTCATCTTATAGTGGATCTCTACTCAAAGAATGGAGTCTGCTTACTCAATTTCAGGATTTTACGTCTAATAGTTTAAAAAAGTAGTTAATTGCCAATATAACGCCCCTTAATTCTCTACAACGCCACTTGGGAGACAATTTTGAGAAACCCCATTTTGTAGCGGATCTCTACTCTATGAAAGGAGTCCGCTTATATATACCAAATTTCAAGAGTGTACGTCTAATAGTTTAATAATGGAAATAATTATCTATAACGCCCCTTAGGGTACGATCTTTGCAAAATGCCGTTCTTAGCTGATGTCTACTCCATGAAGGGAACCTGCCTACCATATTTCAAATCTGTAGGTTTAATAGTTCCAGAGATATCATGATTAGTCAGTGAGTCAGTGAATGAGTCGGTTTTCTCCTTTATATGTATATATAGATTACGAAATGAAAGAGAGATGAAACATGTAATTGAATTCGAGGGATTTAATACTATCTTTGGGGGGGAATGCTCCTTATGAATTTAAAAGCTTAACATTTACCTTGGAAAACTGGTTGTTCCTGTTTTTTTTTTCTCGTAAAAATAAATGATCCCCTCGTTCAAATCCCTCCCAATTTTAAAATAATTAGAATACTTGAATTTCATCTTTTCGTGTAATCCAAATTAAGTTATGATTATATCTGACATTTCTTTTCTTAAAAATAATTCTCTCCGTCATTTCTTGCATAACAGAATATTCGGGAGCAACACGAGGGCTGCCGCAAGCGATCCTTTAGAAATAAAGTTCATTAACTCATTAAATAGCCACATTTAAATACTATATGAATAACAATCTGAATTTTAAGAAAACATTGATACATTTTAGTATTTAGACTAAGAGCAAAGCTTTATTTATTAAAAACATGTTATTGTGAAAAATGTTGGATCTTGAATAAATATAATTTCTGTTGCTTTATTTAATTAATACAAGGAACTTAGCATTCTTCTTAAAAGAAATATAGGATCAAATTAACTTTTTCTCGTGTAACTCAATGGATGGCTTGAAAAGTCGCATTCAAAAGCAATACAAGAGCTATTGTTGACGGCTGGAAGGAGGAGTTCTGTATCCAAGGTTGTGGCCCAAGTCGATGGGTTTTCCAAATGCAGAAAATCGGCAGCGGCCATGTCGTATGATTATACGGCATGAAAAAGATCCCTTGAGTGTCCGCTTGGCTTAGATGCTCTCGGTATAATAAAATTCCTTAGTACAAATTTCGCATCGGCAGATCTCAGGTGCCTCGCTCTGGGGAAGAAACGGGGCGTCAAAATGACTTGCGGTCATTGCTGTCGCCTAAATGGTGCCGCTCTAAAAAGTGATACCAGCTCCAGGGGAATGTACTAGCTCTGCAAAGGTAGAAAGACCAATACGCAGACCCATTACAGAAAAAAAAAACTTCTGTAATTCTGAACCCCGGTCATACGACGACTCCTTTATTTGGTCCTCTCTTGACACTTTCGTCAACGTGACAACTTTGAGCTTTGAATGATTTAATACATTCCCGCTGCACGAGTCCTTAGCGGCATCAAGACTCCAATCTTAAAAACTAAACTGTAACCATCCCGGTCATGCAATCATGGCTACTTGGCTACCACGGTAGAAACTGGCTAAAATATTCAAAGATGCCTTCATTAAAAATGAAAAAAAAATTGGAAAGATTTAATTACGTAAGTATTATACACATTATTATAATTGTGAAAACTCAAAAAAATATTTTCGTAAAGTATTGACTAATTTCTGCTATAATAGATTTCGAAATAAAATTCTGAACAGTTTTGCTGAAAACAAGTAGGAAATGAAATAAATCTATTAGAAACTGCATTAATTTCCCCCTTTATTTACAAACCGCAATGAATAATTATACATATGTATAGAAGATCCAAAAACTTGGGGACAGGCCCTTATTTTAGAAATGTTAATATACCCACCCATAAGCACCTTCAAATAATGACCTTGGGAAGAGCTCGTAAAATTTCTTGGAGCACTGATGGAAATTACCCTGCTTTTACCTCAGCTGATGACACAAAACGATGTCACAGCAGATTTTTTTAATGATTGAAATAAATAAAAATCATAGAGAGCCAAGTCCGGTGAATAGACGGATGTAAAAACACTTTAGTATTGGTTTGGGCAAGAAACTCTGCGACCATTTGGGACTAATGTGCAGGTACATTATCGTGCAGAAGTATCATTGTCCCTTTTGCAACATCCGAGGTCGTTGGTGACGAATGGACTCCTTCAAAAGTCTACATAATGTTCCTTATTCACTGTCCTACCCTAAGGAATCAATTCTGAATGAACCATTCCTTCAGATCCCACTTTCCCTTTGCTGCGATTCACGCGGCCTGCTTTCAACCACCAACTCCTCGTACACCTTCGCTCTGCACATCGTCATACCTTAGCATTTCTAAAGTGTTTGCAAGCCTTTTACCCAAACGCTGACAACAACGTAATGTTACAACGTTGTTCCTCAAAAGCAATGTCTCTCCCATAGGAGACATTTATGGCTATCTCAGAGAAAAATATCTGCGTGCACGGTTCAGTCACATGACTGGTACAAATCAGAAAGAAAACTGAAAGGAGAGGGATAGTAGAATGCATCTCAAATGGTATTGCTTCATAGGTAACACACATCTGTTATTATAAATAATAAACGGAACAAAATTATTGGTCATCTTTTGAAAGTTCCTTTGTTGAAAAAATGTAGAGTGAAGGTAAGAAAATACAATTTGACAAAAAAACTAATTTCGTATAACTATTTTATTATTGTGTGATTATTTAAAAAATCACAAAGTAAACCAGCAAGATTAAGAATTTTTTAAAAATACAGGCAATTTATGCCTATATTTGATTGAATAAATCCTATTTTCCTCAAAATTTTATCCTTCAAGAAGGTGAATCCTTCACAACTTTTTCTTTTGTGAAAAAAGCGACAGAAAAAAAAAGAAAAATTAGAACGATTTTCTGAAAAAAAAAGGAGCCTAGCTTTCCCATCACGATCCAACGATCAGAGATCTGAATGATCGCTCTGACAGGCAATTCAAACAAGGGCCGTTGAAGATGAAACCCAAACAAAAATCAATAGAACTAAAGGGAAGAAAAGATCTATCACTTTTTTTCCAAGAGATGTTAATAAGGCTAAAAACACGTAAGATAAAAACGAAATCGGTGTAACACATGAATATATATACATTTAATGAGAACATTTATTACCCCGTGCACCACAAAGTATCACACGGGGGCTTACATAGAAGTAAGCGTGAAACAGACATCACAAAGAAGAGAAGGATTTCAACGCAATCATCCATGTCTTCCCCGGGATTCGAACCCAGACCCTACGGCACCGCAGTCAGCGTCACTAACCACTATACCGGAGTGAGTGAATATTTACGTCACACTGTTCAGCTACACGAGGGCTTTTAGCGACGGACCACATCATTTTGAACCATGGTCAAGTGACGTGGACGACACCTGAGCTGGCACACCCCTCTCCTAACTACCACACTACACCAACGGGAGGACGTTTGAGCTCTCGACAGATTTAGCGTGCATCGCTGCCGTACATGGCGGGTCTTTAGTGGTACTGGGCTCGAGCTCATGACAAAGCCAGCTACGATCCGAAACCCATACCTCTTGGCTACCGCGGCCACACCACTATACCGGATGGGCGATAGCAATATATATTAAACACTTCATTTGAGAAGAATTCGAATTACAAATATGTGGCAAAATACAATATATTATTATATACAAGTTCAATATCAATGTTATTTTCTATATATCAATGAATGAAAAATATATGATAGATATTAAACATTAGCTATACGGGGTTTTTTTCAGCCGAAAAGGATTACATTGTTTTACTTGAGATTTCCCCCTCTTCTTCCCACGAGAATTCAGTTTTTAATTTGCAAGAAGTCATGAAACGAATAAAAATTCTGTTTTTTTTTTTATAGAGAAGGAAATTTTCTCTCTTAAGGCTGTTTTCGGCAAAAGTACGAGAGCCTGAACTAAATGCGGAGCACATTTTCAGACAGAAAAATACCTCAATTTTCATGAAATTTTGCAACATTATAACTTATACATCTATTAACAAATACAGCGTTTCTAAAATTTCAAAATATTCCTCTTTGAGTATTATTTTTTTCATTTTAACAAGTGAAAGGACAGCTCATTTAACATTACGGTACAGGAGAAAAAACACGAAACACATTTTATACATTATAGAATTTGTATTTTATATATTTTGAAGAACGAGTAGTACAATACCAACCTTTAGTTCACAATACCAACCTTTAGTTCAAGAAAATATGTTGTTTAGTTTTAATCTTTGCATAACTATTGGGTTGACACCGTTCAAGCATATGAGAATTTTGCTTCCACTTTTGTGAATATTGCATGAAAACAAACAAGTTAGTCTGTTTGCAGTGAGAATGACTTCTCATAATCGTTTTGATGATTCCTTGTGATGGGGAGAGACGTTGTTAGGCTTGAAGCTGGCCAGTCTGAAGTAGAGGCGACTCGATGGTTACAAGTGGTGGTTCGAAAGTGATCTCCAGGTAATGAAATCATCCCAAACAAGTAGTACTGTCACCGGTGAAGGTTGGTCAAGGTCATCACAGAGTATCGACATCAGCACAGGATTAGTACTTGGCATTAAGAGTAGGATGACGTAATCGGCTTCTCAGCTTGCTTGTGTCCCTGCTTCTGTGTCTCGCAGAAGAATTTAAAGGCAAACAGTTTACAGCCGTCTTGCAGAGATTGGCCTTTAAACCCGGCGTCCCGTCTGGTGCGTACCTTTGACTGCACCCAGCAGAAAAAACCGGATATTGTGGAGCTGAAAATATCAGTCATGGACACCACAAGAATGGAAGCATGTTCCTTTCAGTGATGAGTCGAAATGTACCAAACAAATTAATTCTCGTCGAGTCTTCACCTAGAGAAAAAATGGAGCTCGTTTTCAGCCCTTCTTCGTGACAAAAATTGACAGATTTGGTGGCATAGGAATTCTTGTGTGGGACGGCATAATGTAGGACAGTCGTGCACCCAGTGGCGTAACGGAAAATAATTGGGGCCCCCGCAAGGTCAGGTCTTGGGCCCCAAGCCAGATCTTTATATATATATTTGCAAAACCATGTACCTTTACACATCACGTAAAAAAATATTTAAATATTAAACTTATAACTGAATACAAAATCAACATAAGTGAACTAAGTAAATAACGTATAACATTAGAGAGAAATTTATAGTATTTATTAAAATGGAAAATCAAACAAAAGTCGACAGATAACCTGATAAATTAAAACGATACACTAAGAAAGACACGAACACTAAAATAATTTTCAATTTCAAATTCCTACGAGAAAGAAAAAAGGTATCATTTACCTTATTCTTCTATTACCGTTCGATCTTTTGTCCTGCCCTGGATATGAAACTATAATAAGATGATGAAAAGCTTCTATCTTGGCATCTTTTTGGAAATTGCCTTCTGGTTGACAGAGACCCACTTTTAAAATTTGTTCCCTTATATCTGTATCTATGGGCGTACCTACAAAATGCGCAAAATCACTTCTATTCAAGTATGTTTCTTCGTTTTCACCTTCCGACTCCTTTTGTTTTATATAGAGTAACCTTATTAGCTGAAGTGTCCAAAAATGTGTTTTTTTTTCTTGTGGATTGATTTTCACTTCTAAGATTTGTTCATCAGGTTCCCTGGCATTACTGTTACTAGTACAAGATGATGTACTTGCAGATATTAACAAATTATCCAATTTTGCATTTTTGCAATTATTATACTCCTTTTCCTTTCGAATTTCTAGTTTTTGAGACCCCTCAAAGTTTTTTTTAACTCCACTCATTTTAGGGACACGCGTTTCCCTTTGTCTTATTAACAAAATATCTGTATAAGAACCAGAATATTAAACCCCGTTTAAAAAAACACAACTATAATACTGCAAGAGAGAAGAAGAGTGAGATAAAAATGTTTCAATAGTAAAGGAACACGCTCTGTATTGAAGTGCATTGAAAATAAAAATGTCTGTTCTAAAAACAATTTTGGGAAACGTTTTTTTACTATGCTTTATTTGATTGAATACTCATAAATCTAGACTAAAATAACCATTTAAAATGCTCTTTATGCTTTTCCAAGTATCACAATACTATTTTACATGAAAAAAAGCATAACAGATGTACGTTATTTACGACTTCGCTAAATGAAAACAAAATATATGAGGGGGGGATTAAAGACACCAATAAGTTACTCTGCTACTTCGGTAAGTGTAAATCATGTCTTTTTTTTCTCTCTACAGCTAATGTAAAGTATACTATAATAATAGAGATGAATTTTAATTATCTTCGTAGAAGTTTATCCAATTCTCCGTCTGACTTTTGTTTTATCTGTTAGTATAAATTAGGTTTAAAAAGAAAACCCACTAAAAAAAAGTATCTCTCATCGTGGCGATTACAGTAAATCAAACAAAATGTTTTTTGATTTGGTTATTGGATCAAAGGTATCTATCTAATAAGCATATTAAAGTTTTGATTTTGAATGTCGTTAGATCGTCAATTGGAAAATCGTTTAAAAATTGGATTTTAAGAAATGTAAAGCAAATTTTGAAGAAATGTACGTTAATGGCATTAGTCGGGCTTTGGGCCCATTAGAAACCTTGCCCCGTACGTTACACCATGGCGTGCACCACTGTATGCTTTCGACAGGGGTACCGTCAACTCACAACGCTATAGGGATGAGATCCTGGAAGTGTATGTGAGGTTTTTCTGGGTGCTACGGGCCCGGACTATACTTTTA
>BMAU01001311.1:40000-70000 GCA_019973935.1 Trichonephila clavipes
AGACATCCAGTGCCATCAAGAGAAACCATAAGGAGACGACTGACCGAAGTTGGCTTGAGGAGCCGACGTCCGCTAAGACGCTTACCACTGAACCCACATCATAGGCAGTGTCGACTGGATTTTTGCCGACCTCGGGCAACTTGGAGTGTGACAGACTGGAGACGTGTCATCTTCAGTGATGAATCCCGATTCAGTCTCAGTGCTGATGACCACCGCAAACGTGTCTGGAGGCGCACCGGCCAGCGGTCCGATCCGGCATTTATTGTCGAGCGGCATACAGCAATTTCACAAGGTGTGACAGTGTGGGGAGCAATTTCTTGGGACACACGATCATCTTTAGTGGTCCTTCAAGGCACTTTGACAGCTCGCAGATACGTGGACGATATTTTAACGCCGATTGTGCTACCCATGCTATCAAGTCGCTCAGGTGCCATTTATCAACAGGATAATGCTCGTCCACATACTGCGCGACTCTCCCAACAATGTCTTCAAGGATATGACGTCCTACCATGGCCTGCCAGGTCACCAGATCTTTCGCCAATAGAGCATGTCTGGACGCGCTGGGAAGGCAACTGCAGCCGTCCCGAGATACAGGAGAATTAACTGCGCAGATGGAAAGACTATGGCAGGATCTTCCACAGGGGGTCATAAGTGATCTAATTGAATCGATGCCACGCCGAATTTCGGCTTGTATAGCTGCCAGAGGTGGCTTTACTACTTACTGATTTTTAACCTTTTGCAAGCTGTAACCGCTTAATAAAATGATATTTTGTTCTGAATTTTTAATCATTTGTTTATTTTCATATACACTACATGCATACCAAATTTCGTGAATGTAGCTCAATTTCTTCTGGGTGCATATATTTTTTTGCGACAGAGTGTATTACTAAAAGGTGCTGAAACATTAAATTAATTTTTTCTACGTTGCAAGAAATATAAAAAAAATTTCTCCTTGGTATTTTATTTTATATATATCTATACTCATTCCCTTTTGAAATGATAAAACGTTAAAATATACGGATAAAAATCCGTTGAAATTACTGGTAGAGTTTACATTCTCTTTCTTAAAAACCTGAATTACATACCTCACTATAAATGCATTTAATACGGCTAATACGAGTTAATCCATTTTTTCTCGTATGAGATGTGTTTCGCGGGTTTTTTCCCCCTATATCGTAATGCTAAATGTGCTATGCCTTCACGTATTAAAACGAAAAAGAAAGTGTGTTTATGGAATATTTTTTACATTTTTAAAAACACTAAATTATTAATAGAGGTATGAGTTATAATATTGCAAATTTTCATGGAAATTGAGGCATTTTTCTGTTTGAAAATGTCCATCGCGTTTAGTTCAAGCTCTCGTAATTTTACCGAAGACAGCCTTAAAAAAGGCTAACATATTTTAAATTCACTCCGTTATCCTAGTCTTTTTATAGTAAAACAAAAGAAAAGAAAGCGTACCACATTTTTCGATTTAATAAGTAAGGTTTTGAATAAACGAAAAAGTAAGAAAATATAGTCCCAATTAAAAAAGCAAAGTTTTGAAAATATATCCCCCCCTTATTAGTGACAAAGTTAGGAAAGTGAAATTAAACGCCTAACTTTCCTCCCTAAACCACAGCGTCTGGTATTAAATACAGTGGAAATTGGATGCGTCGGTACCTGATCAACGATCTAACTGAGATGCTTCATCCTTCGACGCAATTTTATGCAGATGAGGCTCATGGCACATTAAGATACGGGTCGAATGTAATTTCTGTTTGCGTTAGCTGGCAAAGAGAAGTTAAATGGCCCCAAGCTCATTTCTTTACAGTCCTATCTTTTTCTACCAAAAAGAGGACAGAACAGGAAATATTTTTCAGCAACATGAATCAACAACATTTGATCGAAGAAATCCTAAGTTTGTTTTTATCAATAAAACCATTTTTTTTCAAGTTTTAGAGTATTTGGGTACTTGTAATAAGTTATTTAGGAAATTTCGATAGCGGGTATATTCTTTTGTATTTTATCATTTAATTTATCACTTTGACTTTTTCAAAGTGAAATATTACTTTAATATCTCGGTTTTTGCTCCGAAAAATGCAAGCTGTCACGATGGAGGATGAATCTGACCTTTAAAGTAAAGTTCAAGTTTAAAACAAGCAAACAAAGATGAACATGTCCAGGGTCTCAAACGTTTTTTATTATTTATGTTTGAAAGCGAATTTTTTTTAAAGGAGGACATCTCTACTGAAATTTCTACTGCGAGGAGATTTCTTTGAATTTGTGTTTGCGGAAGCACATTCGTTCAAATGCAAAAAAAAAATTACATATAAAAATAAGAATCCGGTGGGTTAAAACTGTGAACCTGCTGAAATCAAACATGTTTTTATATCAAGGTAAATTATTAGAATGTTTCATTTCTGGTCGAAAATGGTTTGTGCGAGGAAATAGAAATGAAAATGGTTGTTTATTATAATTATTTTACTTCGTGTGTCGTTGAAATAAATTTCAAGTTCACAACAAAACAAGTTCACTTTATCAAGTGCACCTGATAAATGAAGTTTGGTTTCATTAGGTTATAATTCCACGATAGAATTAAAAAGCAAATAAATTCGAATTTAATGTCGCTTTAAAGTTAAACAAGGGTTGTTGACAAGGGATCTTTTTTAGCATTGACTACTCTTTTAGTAAACACTTGAGCATTAGCTTTCCAAAGTTTCAAATTTACCGAGAATGCAATATAAAAAACAATTCCAATTACGGTGAAACAATCATTATTTGACTAAAGTGTCACCGGTCACATTCAAGATATAATCATTAGGTAATAATATGTAAATAATGTGATCCCGATTTTCACGTAGAAACATTCATTTTTATTGGACGTTATACTTGAACTTTTTTTTTAAATATATTAGCATTGAATTTACTAAGTTTCCACTTAAAGTTTAAATATTTACTTGATTATAAATGGCCTCCCCCATACGTTCTTTTTCCTGTTTCATACCATTCAGGAGTGATATAAAGAGGATTTTTTCTCCCAAGAGAATTTACTTAAAATTTTATAATTCATTTAATAAAAAAATTCTAATTTTCTGCTGTGTAAAAGAATGTTACATTCTTATTGATAATTTTACTTTGGTATAGAGCTTAAGCAAAATTTTCTAGAGTTCTACTCGGCAAGATTCAGATAAAAAAAACGTGATCGACAAGCGTTAACGCTACGTGAGCCGTATAAATAACGCTTGCCAAGTCTGATATTTACCTTTTTAGAGAATGTATTCACGAACACTAGATCTGTGAATGAATAATTTAGCGAGCCTCTCAGACACTTTTACAAACAGCAAGGGAAAAAATCTGAGCCTACTTTCAGAGACTATTCAGTCCTTTAGGAAAATAGTTTTTTAGTGTTGAAATTGCATCTAATTTTTTTCCACAAAAATTATAACTGTATAATCATTCATTAATCATTAATGGAGATTATATATATCGCAAGAAAATTTTAATATTAATTAATTCTTTATTTCATGAATTTGCTACAAATTTCGCAGTTTTCATTTTAATTATTCAAAAATGAAGCTTTAAGTGAATTTATAATCATTTACTATTTATTCCGTATAATAGCAGAAGTGCCTGTCTTCCTCTATTGTATTATATATATACACTCTGTCGCAAAAAAATATATGCACCCAGAAGAAATTGAGCTACATTCACGAAATTTGGTATGCATGTAGTGTATATGAAAATAAACAAATGATTAAAAATTCAGAACAAAATATCATTTTATTAAGCGGTTACAGCTTGCAAAAGGTTAAAAATCAGTAAGTAGTAAAGCCACCTCTGGCAGCTATACAAGCCGAAATTCGGCGTGGCATCGATTCAATTAGATCACTTATGACCCCCTGTGGAAGATCCTGCCATAGTCTTTGCATCTACGCAGTTAATTCTCCTGTATCTCGGGACGGCTGCAGTTGCCTTCCCAGCGCGTCCAGACATGCTCTATTGGCGAAAGATCTGGTGACCTGGCAGGCCATGGTAGGACGTCATATCCTTGAAGACATTGTTGGGAGAGTCGCGCAGTATGTGGACGAGCATTATCCTGTTGATAAATGGCACCTGGGCGACTTGATAGCATGGGTAGCACAATCGGCGTTAAAATATCGTCCACGTATCTGCGAGCTGTCAAAGTGCCTTGAAGGACCACTAAAGATGATCGTGTGTCCCAAGAAATTGCTCCCCACACTGGCACACCTTGTGAAATTGCTGTATGCCGCTCGACAATAAATGCCGGATCGGACCGCTGGCCGGTGCGCCTCCAGACACGTGTGCGGTGGTCATCAGCACTGAGACTGAATCGGGATTCATCACTGAAGATGACACGTCTCCAGTCTGTCACACTCCAAGTTGCCCGAGGTCGGCAAAAATCCAGTCGACACTGCCTATGATGTGGGGTCAGTGGTAAGCGTCTTAGCGGACGTCGGCTCCTCAAGCCAACTTCGGTCAGTCGTCTCCTTATGGTTTCTCTTGATGGCACTGGATGTCTGGAAGGAGGTAAGTGGCGTTGAATCGATGCTAGCGACGTTGTTGGTGCCGAAGTAGCCACTCTTCTGATTGCACGATCCTCGCGATCATTTGTGTTCCTGGGACGTCCTGACCCTCCGCGACGGTACACTCTACCTGTTGTGATCCACTGTTGCCAACACCGAGCAACTACCATATCGCTCCGACCGAGGTGGCGGCCGATACGTCTATTCGACCAACCTGCTTCTCTGAGGCCTATTATACGGCCCCTATCAAAGTCCGTCAGCTGCTCGTACTGCCGCCGGTTACGTCTTAGAGGCATCCTAAGTCTCAATATCGTCTATCAAAGTCATCAGATTCGTTTGGATAGCCGTACGGCACTCGTACTCATGCTTTTAAACTCTCCCAGTTGCGCAACTAATATGCGCATAGCACACTTAGCCTTGTCTCATTGGCTTCGAAATTTTAATCATTTGCATATCTCTTACCAGACTACATTCTTGCCGAGTTTCGTGATTGTAGCTTGATTTCTTCTGGGTGCATATATTTTTTTGCGACAGAGTGTATATATATATAAAAGGAGAAACGTGACTCACTCACTGACTCATCACGATATCTCCGGAACTATTAAACCTACACACCTGAAATTCCATAGGGATATTTCTTTTTTGCTGTAGAAATCCGCTAAGAAAGGTTTTGGCGAAAATCAAACCCCGCGGGGCTTACGGGGTGTTATAGATAATTATATCCTTATTTAAACTAATAGGCGAAAAGTCTATTAGTTTAAATAGACTTTCATATAGAGGACCGCTGCAAAATCTTTTACGAAAATCGACCTCCAAGGGGCGTTGTAGGGGCTTAAGGGGCGTTATAGATAAAAAATTATGTCATTGGACTCGAAACCCGGCTTAACGACTGGAAAATAAAGGTTAATGCATCTAAAAGTGCATGCTCTTTACGAGACAGCGGTGCATCAGAAACCTCCCGCATGTCAACATTTTTAATCAGCCTGTCCCCTGGGTTACTGAATATAAGTACCTAGGGTTAATACTTGACACCAAATTAAACTTTGCTAAACACATCCGTTCCTCCCACCAAAAGACGGCTGGAATGAGATGCACTCATATATATATATATATATATATATATATATATATATATATATATATATATATATATATATATATATAAATCGCTTGATTTCTCCCAAGAGCAAGCTCACATTAAGGCAAAAGGTTCTATTATACAAAGCCATTCTTCTCCCCATCATGCTGTGTGCTTCTCCCATCTGGGCAGGTTACTCACCTGAAAAGATTTCACACTTTTCAAAACATTCAACTGCGTAGAGCAGCAAACGCACCTTGGTTTGTCAGGAACGAAGTCTTGCATAAAGATCTTAGTGTTCCTCCGCTTCTTGATTTCATCAAAAAACAATCAGAAAATTTCTTCAACCGGTTACCACAGATTTCAAATGAATCTATCCGGGAAATCCCGGCTTACGACAATTCTATTCCTAGCTCTTCTAAGAGACCTAGAGCAGTTCTTAATCACTCGTATCAACACTCCCCAGCCCTGAAAAGGATGGGAATGTCATGATACGAATTAAAAAAATTATGAGCTTTATTGTTACAGTAGTTTTCTTTTGCAAGACTTCACTCACTCTAATTATCCCCCCTGCGCCATGTAAGTTTTTGATCACGTTTAGTATGGCAACTTCACCCCTCATGATCTTATTTTAAACTCCTCTACTTGTTCTTACTTTTTTCCAAGTGGTTACTTAAAACTTCCTTTCAATAACCGCACGCAGTTATCTTAGAGGTATCGTGTAACGGACTTAAAAATATTATTCTCTTAATCCTTGTTATTAAAGAAACCTTTTTCTCTCCTCGTTCAGTCGAGATGCGACAGACGGTTGAAAGACGGGCTTTGCTGTCATGGAGTGTGACGTCATTTTCTCTTCGTTTTCCTATGAAAGCGAAACAGAAACTAAATCAACTGGTGGTGGTTTCCCACCCATCCCTCCACCAGCGTTGTTGCGCTGCATTTAATGTGGACTGCTTTCTAATTTTTATATACTTCAACAAATTGTTCTCTGTTAAATTTATTCTAATGAGTGGATAATAGAGTTTTCTCTAAGGTTCCACGTAAATGTATAACCGTTACCGTTACCGTAGATAATTCTTTCAATTATTAAATTACGAGCTGGTATACCCGTTCTTCGCACGGGTGAACTGAAAAATTAAACAACACAGATTGAAGGAAAAAGAAGTTTTTAATGAGTTAAAATTTTATGTGAATTGAAAATTAAACAAAAAAAAAGCTTTTTGCATATCTCAGCTAAACAAAAAAGAAACAAAAAAAAACACCTTTGTTAAATTTTAACTATGTAGATCTAATAGCCGATAAAAAGGATTTTTTAAATTTATAATTCCTCGTAACACTCTTGCGGGTCGATTTTTCAAAATACCTCCCTAAGCTGATCTCTGCTCGGCAAAAGTAACACATTCTTAAAAGTTTTGCGTAATGAACGCTTAAAGTAATGTAAATAATTTATATCTGAAAGTGTAATACATTAATATTACTTTCTGTTGTATTTTATTTTAAAATTGTAATATTCGCAAGCAACGACGTTTCTTAAATTATAATGGCGATTCAATGAAAAACATAGCGAAATGTTAACGATAGAGTCAAGTTGGCAAATGCCCAGCTACTTTCGTAGCTCGAGCTTTATTAGAGCTTTGTAAGACCCGCCGTGTAGGGGCGTGATGCACGTTAATACTTTATCCAACCGCATTATGATTTACTGCAGTTTTTTTCATACATTTTTTTTTTAGATTACTACATGTACAAATTAAGGGATATACATAAACAAAATACTCCACTTTGGAAAATTTAATCCGTTAGAGCTAATAAATTAATTAAAGATATTCCACTGTAAAATTAATTATGTACACCGTTCACTTAAAATAAGTAGTCAAATTATTTTCCAAGGTCTTCATTAACAGATAAAACCATAAGACACTCAAATTTTGACATTAACTATTTTTTTGCGACAAAAATAATAATATTTGCAATCCGCTGAAAACGCAATATCTGCTACAAACTTTTCGCCTTCCCCACTAAAATACTCATCATAGAACCCGTGCTGCCATATATCTTGGAAGAGTGGATTTCAAAGAATATTAAAGCTAAGTATTGGTAGAATATTCCTGCTAAGTTGGTGTGGTGTGGTAGTTAGGAGAAGGGGGTGCCAGCTCAAGTGTCGTTCCCGTCACTTGACCATTGTTCAAAATTACATGGTCCGTCTCCAAAAGCCCTCGTGTAGCTGAACAGTGCGACGTTAATATTCACTCACTCACTCACTGCAAAAAATACAGTGCAGTAGTTATAATTAGTTTTATACTTAAAAATGAAATATCTGCATATTCAATTAAAATTACAGCGTTATAATTAACTACTAACCACAAAAAAATTATGAAAGTTTGTCCAAATGATGTAGTGTGAAAGAGAAAGTTTATTTACTTTTTTAAGTACCAGAAGCGATAAAAGTAGTTATTTTGAAAATAGATCAACTTCTTACTACCAAATGTGCATAATAAAGTCATAAAAAAAAAACATTAAAATAAAGAGAGATTTATAACAACTTCTCCCTTCAAAACTTAGTTTTATTCTGAAATAAAAAAAAATAGGCATTATTCTGATCACAGGAATTAATTAGAAGCGATTCCCTTGCGTAGCCAAGACAAAAAGAGTTTTTCACAAACAAAAGATAGATATATGCCGACGTGGGCTTTTTTGCAGCTTTTTTGCTTGCAGATGGCAGAATTTTTTCCTTCTTACTTGACAAATAGCTTTATATTTTGGACACTTTTTTCAAATTTTTATAAATTATAGTCTATGGTATAAATTATAGCCTATGTGTTATTCTGATGTATAAGCTATATTACTGTGAAGTTTCATTAAAATCCATTCAGTTGTTTTTGCGTGAAAGACCCACAAAGATTTTTACAACCTTTCACATTTATAATATCTATTAGATTAGCCGTACAGTCTTAAAATCCGATAAGTAGACTCCTTTCAGGGAGTAGAGATCCGCTACAAAATAGGTTTTGGGAAAGTTGACCCCAAGGGGCAACACGGGGGATTAAGGGGCGTATTAGATAAATATTTCCGTTTTTAAACTCTAAGATCCACCTTCTAGAAAATTAGAAGGCATGTACTTTTCAAGGAATAGAGTTCCTCTACTAAGAGTTTTACGAAAATCGACCCCAAGGGAAGGGGTTGTGAGGAGTCAAGGAGAGTTATAGAAAAATTCCTGCTTTTGAATTTTTTAACCCATTTACTTGAAGTTTGTTGAGCACGCGTTTCTTTATAGCTGAATAGAATTCCACTAAGAATGAATTTTACGGAAATCAACTTCAGGAGGGATGCGAGGGAGTTGATAAACAAAATTCCGGTTTTCGAACTTCTAGGAATATAATACTAAAATTTGTTTTTCATGTTTCTTTTTTTTTGTTGAATTGAAATCCGCTAAGAATGGTCTCAACGGGGTCACGGGAGTATTGATGATAAAAATTCCGTTTTTGCTCTATTAAATTTAGACTTGAAATTTAGCACGCATGTTTATTATACGGAGTAGAGATCCACTGAAAGTTGCTTTTGCGGAAATCCACTTGATTATTGGGTTAAGTGAGCGCAAAAAATCTTTCTTCTATTTTAGAGATAATTAGGAATTGTCAATTTTAAGTCTTTTTAAATCAAGAGGGGCTAAAGATATATTTTCAATACAATCGAATGCTTAATGCTAGATATCAATAATTTATATTTATGTAAACAATATCAATATATATGTGTACAACATCGTGAAATACCCAGTGCAGCGGACGGGTAAATAATAACTTTGAAATAATGACTTCAAAACACATGCGAAAATTGCTCACGTACATTTCAGGTTTCTTCATAAGAAAGAGGTTGTGCGTTATACGGCAAATATTAATAAAAATTAAAAATTGCAGCTTGAAAGTTTAGGTGCGCGTTATACGCCGGATTTTACGGTAATACAAAATTAATCTTAAGCGTCGATGTTAAATATTTTTCATAATATATTCCTTTGAAAAAGCGAGTTTAGATATAGCTTTTAACTCAAAAGGACAGGGTGCAAAATACATGCATATGAAGCCCCATCTCAGGCATCTCCGTCGATTGAAGATTAAAATTACTCCAGCTTTGTTGCCAATAACTTATGTTGCTTTATATTCTTTTACATTTGAATTAACTTCCCTGTAGAAATGTATAGGATGGCTATTATTAATGGATCTGTTAAGTTACGTGACAAGGACAGAGCTTGAATGAGTCACCCTTTGAAGCAATACGAGGTACAATACAATGGTGACTCATTTTGAACATGAAAATCACTATAGTTGAGCTAGCACTTTCACCCACCACGTGAGCAGTTGGGAGTCTCAACATGCAATGTGTATCGGAAACTCTACATAAAGTAGCATCACAGTTCAAACCCGCCAGGAACAACACAGGCCACGAACTTGAACACTCAGATACGCTGCCAAAAATGTTGGAATTATGAGCCTAGAGAAAACCGTTTAAAAAATAAAAGTAAATAAAACACATTTTATATGGTGTGGCTCAATAGTGACGTCAATATTTTTTTCATACTAATAAGCATTTCACATTTATTTTAAACAATTCACTATACAGATGTGAATTCCTATCTACGAATTGTACTCGTTTCCTATTAGGAAAATAAAAAGCGTATGGCGATTAAAAGGGACAATTACAAAAACCTTGTACAGAAAATAGCGCAAATAATAATGTAGGGTGGGGGGGGTTACTTTTAGATTGCTGCATTAGAGAAAATCAATTAAAAGTTGCTCCGCAAAAAATTGAGATTGTTAGAATTCTTCATCTTCTTTTCGATTTTCATCATTGCCAGTGATAAGTTGAAGATGGGGTGAAAAAACAAAAATTTCAATTTAACTATCAACTTAAAATCTTCGAAAATAATCCACTTACGGCTGAGAAAGAAGAAAAAACGTTCAATTATATGAATAAGAAACATTTCATATTGAAAGATGATTATTTTTCATTTCGTAAATCTAATGAATAATCGAAACAAAATAATGTGTTTGATAAGGATGTTTGAAACTGACACAAAACCTTAACAATTCTTTCTATATAAAGCCTCTTAAGAAATCTTATAATCTATAAAAGCCGATATATATGATTACGGAAGCCGCAGGCAAGTGCCAAATACCCTATCTCATATTAGTTAAATGAAATTGAGAGTGATGCATATTTTTTTTCGATATTCCAACTCCTTGAGAATCAGTTTCTTTGGGAAAGGCAGGGCATTAACGATTGATAAAAATAATTTTATGAGCCAGGTTTCTTCCAGATTGGTTAAAACTAAACTTCTTAAATTCAAACTTCGATTTAAGTTAATTGTAAAAAAGAAAAAAAAAATATTTTTCGATGTGAACAAAGTGTGCGTAGGAGGATGCTTCCGGGTATGTACTTGATGTGATTGAAACCGAGAGATAATTAATATCAACAGGAACTCTTCGGTGTGAAAAATCACAGATGTCGAAATTCCTTCAGGACAGAAAAGCACTGATAAGTGCGGTTTATTTTTTCGTCTTATGACAAAAACAGTGAAGTTATTTCGTTGAGAGTATTTCAGAGTTAAGTCTCGATTGACACACACGGCAAACTATTTTCTCTGGATTCCCGATTTATTACTCTTTCCCCTATTAGAGATAGGGAAGAGAGAGATTTAGTGAAAGAAAGAACTTCAGCTCCTAAAAAATTCAATTTGGACCTTGATTCAAACGCAATAAAATATCTATTAGGAGAGGGGGGAACGCATTTATATAAATCACCCGTATAGATACAAAAAAAAAAGGATTATCCACAGAATTTGAAGGGGAAAATATTGGAATCAGCCGGCTGAGTGGCGTAGTTGATTTGTCGCTGGCCTTCTGTACCTAAGGTAGCGGGTTCGACCCCGGCCCAAGTCAGTGGATTTTCATGGTGCAGAAAATTGACAGCGGCCATGTCGTATGATTCTACGGCATGAAAAAATATCCCTTGAGTACCTGTTTGACTTGCATGCTCTCGGCAAAATCAAATTCCTAAGTACAAATTTCGCATAGGTGGAGCTCAGGGGCTTCCCTCTAGGGAAGAAACTGGGCGTCGAAATTACTTGAGGCAATTGGTATCGCCTATAGCAGGGATGACGAACCATTGGCACGCGTGCCATTCATGGCACACGACACAATATTTTGGGGGCACGCCAGTGATCAAAAAGGATTGCATTTTATTTCAAAATAACAAAGTTCACTATGAAGTATTAAGAACAAACGCGAGTGATCGGTCGCGATGCGGCGGGAGCACACACGTTTGTTATTGTCTTGCCTGAGTCACGTCGTAGACTACAATTTCTTACTGCTAATGATGCAAAGTTTTTCTACGCAGGGCATAGTCAATTTCATTGACACAGCTGTATTTTAAAGTTTATTTGTGTTATATTTACGATTTTTAAATGTTATTTAACATGACTAGATCAGCAAAAGAATAAAAAGGGCAAGATAGTAAGTGTAACAGAAAATTTAAAATTTGGTTAATCTAGAAATATGGCATTATTAATAAAGGCGACAAAAGCGGTGTGTGTTTTATGTTCTGGAATAGTGGTGTGCAGAACATCGTCTGTAAAACGGCATTTTGAAACAAATCGCAAATCCTCTTGTCAAAAAAAGTGAACCACAGCAAAAATGACTAATTGCTTAAAAACCGGTTAGCAGATGACTCCTATTCACACATGCATTCTACTAAAAGTAATATCTTACTTTCAGTAGATATTAGTTAAGTTACTATAAGTTATTTGTCTTCCACACCCCAATCTGCAACAATAGAACTCACACTGCTGTTAATTTGAATTACTAGTAAAAGATTTGCAACAAACTTTACAAAAGTTTTTTTTTGTAGTAAATAAAGAGTTATGGGTTCTTATTATGTAGCTGTATTATTTTCCCACTAATCACAAGTCAAAATTATTTGGCATTCAACTCTTCTTTAGAAGAAAATGGCACGTTGATCCCTAAAGGTTCGCCAGCCCTGCATTAAAAAGTGATATCAGTTCCTGGGGAATGTACAAAGGTAGAAACGCAACCCCATTAGAGGAACAAAAAAAATACTGTAATCATTTTAAGCAGTTAATATTGGTGCCAATCTTTTGGTTTCAAAACCTGATATTCATTTGACTATGCGTCTATCACTTAAATATATCTAAACATTAGAATCCGTTTTTATTTTGTAAAAATGAAAAGATCAATTAGGTAAACTGTTTTAAATTTATATTCCTTTTTGACAAAATAGTATACTTCAAACAATTTTTTTGAAATGATGTATTGTACTCTTGTTTTTATTACAACTTGTGACAAATCTATACGGAACTTTATCACTAACCTTCTGAGTCGACCTTTTTAGGGAAATTTAATTCCCTACCTATTTCCAATCAACTCCAAAAAAAAAAAAGCGGACAGGATTCCTTGTTATATATGCAGATTAGATAAAGTATTTAAGTCAAACGAAATAATAAAGTTAGAGCAGTAGGAGATAGATATTGAAGCATAAAGTTATAGTGAATTTGAATTGAAGATTTCTTGTTGGAGATAATTTAATCTCAAGAAGAGTTGAGATTCCGTTGGTAATTATAGATTTATAATTAAAGTCTCATTAAAGTTTTAGGAGTGAGATTAAAGTTAAATGTTCAATGAGAACATTATTAAATATAATTCTGGGATCTCTTATCGTGGTAATCTCTGCGTGATCGTTATTTAATAAATTAATTAATTGGATCATTAATTAATTAAGTTAAGTTAAAGGATATTACCTTTAAAACCTCATAATACTTGTTAGATAAATTTGTCAATAAGTCTGATTCTTTTTGGATAAGATAACCAAATAAAGAAAGTTGTTTATAAAAATGGCTACTGGTTCTTACATGACTCCTATTTATTCTCGTTCTCAAAGTGAGGTCCTAGGAGACCTTCACAAACTTAGAATGGATCCACGATCTTACACTCCATTCAATTAAACCATTGCCACATGAAATTAAGAAACCTCAAAGTACCAATGTCAATCAATGATTGGAAACTCAGGTACCAATTCAGAAGTGATCCTTGTTATCTAGGCGAGGGGGAATAAAATTGGTAAATAAAAGTAAATTGGTTCATTTTTTTAAAAAAAATTAACTCTCATAATTATGACGTATATGTTCTTAAAAAGTTGCCAAGAGACATATTTGAATAGTTATCCATTTTAATTTGCAGTAATTTAGTGATTGTAATTATAAATAATTAAATATAATTAATTTTATCTATGAAATATTAGAATTATGACAGCATGGCTTTGTAACTAAGTGCTCTTCAGTAAGCAGTTACTCAGAGTCACTGAATTGGTTCACACAGGCTTCCAAAACCATCAGGCCACGGGTATGCTTTTTTTGGACATAGTGAAAGCCTTTGACAAAATTTGGCATGATGGCTTAATATCCAAGATGATGTGTGTGAGACTTGGATTTTCGGAACAAATCCTAAAAATTATTCACTCATACCTAAACTTGAGAGAGTTTAGAGTTAGAGTCGAAAACTGCCTCTCCAGCCCTCGTCCAGTAAAAAGTGGAATTCCTCAAGGAAGTTTCCTTGGACCAAGACTTTTTAACCTAACGACATTCCGAAGGCTGACAATGTCCATTTAGCTATGCATGCGGATGACACTACTATCATTAGTCAACACACTTATAATTTCAAAATTATTGAAAGATTACAAAATTACATCACAAGGCTTCAATTCTGGCTCGTTGCTTGGAAAATCAAAGTTAATGTATCAAAAAGCGCAAGCCTCCTCTTTACGAAACAAAGGTGTATAGGAAACTTATCCAATATCTACATTTTTGACCAACCCGTCCCCTGGGTCACTGAATTTAAGTACCTAGGGTTCATTCTCGACGCAAAATTAAACTTCTCACCCCCACACACACATCCATGCTGCACTTCCAAAAGCTGCAGGAATGAGCCAAACGCTCAATTGCTTAATTTCTCGAAAGTGTAAGCTCCCAATGGGACACAAGGTTTTTCTCTATAAATTATTTATCCGACCAATTTTGTTATATGCATCTCCCATCTGGGCTTCTGCTGCAGTAACTCACTTGAAAAAATTGCACGTTTTTCAAAATAAACATCTTCGAAAAATTACTAATGCTCCCTGTTTTGTCAGAAACGAAATCTTGCACAAAGATCTCAAAATTGATTCAATTCTTGATTTCATTAAAAATCAGTCCAAAAAATTTTTTGATAGATTACCTCAAATTCCTAACCAATCTATCCGAGTCATCCCTGCCTATGATAACTCGGTCCCAAGCTCTGCAAAAAGACCTAGAGCTGCTCTTCACCACATATATCAACATTTCCAGTCCTTAAAAGATCTAAATATAGTCTTTGGTAACACTTTCCAATTTTTTTTTTTCTAAAAAAAAAATCTCTAATTTTAACTTTTGTCATTTTGTATGAGGAAGATTTCATCTCCATTAAATTACTTCGACTTAAACCCCCATTCTTTTGAATCGGTCTTCGTGGTAGTTTAATTCCATGTCAATTATTCTCCTTTTCCACATCTTTTGTGGATCATCTTTTATTTTACTCATTTTCCAGCAGATGGCATCACATTATGGACACTTTCTGTGTCAACGCCTTCTCTTTTCGTTCGCTGTTCAGCGACACTCCCGTCATCACTACACGATTCAGCAGTGTTTGTCCTTTCCCTTTATTTAAACATCATGTACCACGAGCACCACGGCCTTCATTGCTTTTATTTTCCATTTCATCTTTTTTTATCTTCCAAATTCCGTGTCTACTTTCTGATTTCGTTTTGTTAAGGACGAATTAGAGGAGAGCACAGATTTCTACCACCTCCCTCCGGGATGGTGCCTCATTAAATATGTTACATACTAGCCGATTGAATTATTTTTCGCTCTCTCACTGGTAGTATGTCCTCAGCTACTGGTGAGAAGCTTTCTTTTAGAACGGCTCTGAGCTGTTGTTAATAATTTTGATAGTATATTTTAAATTTTATGGAACTTTCAATTAATTCTTCTCTTTTTTCTTATTAATTATGATGAGAGGGTAATACTGTTTTTTGGTAAGGTACCTCGTATTTTGAAGCCGTGGGTATTAGATTTATGAATTAATTATACATATAAACATTCATTTGTTACGTTAATTCTAATGCAATAATATTTGCAAGGATTTCATCTAGCGTAACTGAATATTTAAATTAAAATAATTTCACAAGACTGAAGCGAGGTAAAATTTGTGAACAAGTGTTCGTATTGTTGTCTACACAAAAATTTCGTTATTCAATTTGTTACCATTTTATGAAATAATATAACAGCTGTGGAGAAATTAGAAGTATCTACGTTTTTTTAATCGTCAGTTTTAAAGAGATAAATTGATCTTCAGAAGAATTTTAATAATCGCGGAACTTCTGTGTTCATTTATAGCTATTTCTATAGGTAGTTTTTCAAAAAATGGAATGGATTGGAAGAACTCTTACTGGCTGCGACATAGCATATGTTGCTATTCAGGTATGTATGAAACTTTAGGAAACAATTATTTTGACACACTAACACAGAATATAAGTAATTAACTTATTCATGAGTGATTCAAGCAAATGCAAAGCAGAAAGAACTGATTGCATTCGTTTAAAATTAGTTGTGTTATTTGCAGTGGTCATTTATACATTTGTGATAATTCTGTTCAATTATTTCAACAAAAAACTTAAGGAAAATAAAAATATTTTTTTATGTTTGACGCATCCTATTTTTTTAGCATTTATTTCTTTTTACAATTAATGCATCAGCTTATTGGAGATGGACTTGGTAATTTTAAATTTCCTGGCCATCTAGAAAGGACTACGTCTTAATATATAGTCGACTCTCGATAATTCGAAGTAGGAGGGACCAATGAAAAACTTCGAATTATCAAGAGGGTAGGAAAAAACTCTCAAAATACACGAAGAGAGGTTTTTTTCTAACACATTTAAATTTAAAACTATGTAATAAAGCAACAATTGTACATAATTTTTTAAAGTTCATTTTATACAGTATAAAAATAAAATAGAAGTTAAAAGTCCTATAATAAAAGTCCTATAATATCCACTTATGTCTTGAAAACAACTATTAAAAGAATATACATACTATGTATAATTAATCCTTTTTGTCGAAAAAATCTGTTATCTTTTTTTGTTTTAAGGCATTCAATCTAACTTTGTCAATAGATTTTTCTAGAACAAATGAAGCCTGTAAAATGTCTGCATCAACACGATTTTGAAGGAGAAAGTTGCGTAGTTTGTTTAGTGAGACATTTTAGCTTCTGACAGAGTTAACGGAGTCAACTCCTCCTATTCGTCTTCATCACTTTTTGTATTATTGTGATCCAAAGCCACAATTTCAGCGTCAGATAGAGCTCCTCATACAGCAATGTCCGTGTCAACCAACACGAAGTCGTCAAACGTCAAATCTTGTTCTGGAAGAGCTTCCCAAAGGGATGGTTCAGCATTAAATTCAGTGAGTTAATTTCAGTACATCAACCAGATTCGGCGAGGGGAGGCCTAACTTTTTAAAACAGCTGTGAATTGTCAAAGGAGTAACAGCTCTCCAAGCCTTGTCAATCATGATTAAAGCTGTTAAAATAGAAATAGTAGTTACATTCTGCTGATGTTCGAGGTTATCCAAAACGCTTTTAACGACTTCACGCCGATAAAAAGTTTTAAAATTATGTATGATGCCCTGGTCGAGTGGCTGAAGTTTTGAGGTTGAGTTTGGAGGGAAAAATTGAAGTTTCACATTTGATAAAGGTGGTGCGTTATTGTGCACAGTACAGTTGTCTAAAAATAAGAGAATATGGCGTTTCTCTCTTTTCATATCCGAGTTCAGTTGGAACAACCATTCATTAAAGAGTTCGGTGGTCATCCATGCCTTCTTGTTTGAGCGGTATTTGGTAGGGAACGAGTTTATGTCCTTGAAACACCGAGGTTTTGCAGATTTTCCCATGACGAGAGGAACAATCTTTTCTGAGCCGTCCATGTTTACAGCCAGTAAAATAGTTAACCTCTCCTTGCTATGTTTTCCTCCATGGAATTTTTCTTTTTTGAATGTAAATGTTTTTTCTGGCAAACACTTGAAAAAGAGTCCGGTTTCATCCGTGTTGAAAATGTTAAGTGGTTCGTACTCCTTTATTAGACCCGAAAGCGAGTTCTGCCACTTAGAACAAACGTTAATGTCGACATTAATGTTGAGCTTTCCCCGCACATTTTTTTTAAGACTATCCCATTCCTTTTCTTAAAATTTGTAAGTCATCCCTCGCTAGCCGAAAACTCGGTTCCTAATTCTTTTGCGAATGCTTTAGCCTTTTCCTTCAATAAAGAGCCACCCATCGAAATATTCTGTCATCGACACTGTGTCTCATCCATGAAACTAAACACTGTTCAAAACGTGGAAAATTACCTTTACTAACGCGTTTTCTCACTACTCGAAGATGCACTAAAGATTTTCTCTTTATTCTTCAGAATAGTGGAGAGCCAGCTCAGTGGGGTTTCAAATACTTTGACTACATCGACCTACCTCTCCCCTTCTTCAACTGATTCTATCACATTTTGCTTTCCAGAAATTGTTAAGCACTAGTACTTTTTAAAAGAAGACATATCGTTCCTTTCGCGTGATAAGTCGACGCTGAGGTGAGGTGTAAAGTAGTGGCCCAATGTTTATCGAAATTAACAGGTAGGAAACGTAAATCACCACAACTTTAGTAAAATAATATTTTTAATTTAAAATTTTGAATCTAAAATGAACACAAGGCGTAATCACAGTTCACACTCAGCTACGGGGTATACTTAATAACAGGGGTCGACAACTATGGCACGTGGAGCAATTCTTAGTGGCACATTACAGCTCTTTTTTTTTTAAAAAAAATAATAGAATAAAGTTAAATCCCTGTCTCTCCTGTCTTTGCCTCGTACATTTTTATATAAAGGTTTTATTTCTCGCTTTCAATTCTCTGCCATAAAACAATTCTACTGAATAATCTTGTATGTAGTTTGAGTTCTGTATTTTTAAAAAAAAAAACATCTGTTTAAATGTGACTCATTATTATATAGTAATAAATACTCAACGCAAATCAAAATTATTGTGCAATACTTGTAAAAGGAAGCATCACTCATTACTGCACAATGAATAAAAAAGAAAGCAGTTTTTCCTTTATCCATCTAAAGCTTGGGTATCAACGGAAAAAGAAAAAATAGATGGCTTAGGAATAAATCAAAATTCTGCTTAGCAAATACCGGGAATATAATAAACAAAGTAGTTATTCTATCAACATGCACAATTTGGACGAAAATAAGTTCAGTGAAAAGTGCTGGTGGGATAATTAGGTACAGGAAGTGAATCTAACTTCATAATATTGAAGGTTCGAATTATCGAGAGTTTTATAGGATAACTTCGAATTATCGCATGTTGTAGTCTGGCCAACCACAAATTTTACTTCGAAATATTGAGAGTACCAAAACGTATGGTTTTAGTTCGAAATTTCAAAAGTTTTTCTAGGGGCTGAGCATATACTTCGAATAAGCGAGAGGTTCTTATTATCCAAAGTTCGAATTATCGAGAGTCGACTGTGTATAAGTATTTCATTCCCCAAACTTTTATACATTGCCACCAGTGCTTTTAAAACCTAGTTGGATTTATTTTTCAGTAACTAGCAACATTATTTCATTTTTCCTTTTGGTAGAACCCCTCAGTATAGAGGGCGCTGCTTGTAAAAACATGCTTTGTTTACACCAGAGATCTTGTGTACGTGACCGAGTGCAGACGCACTCCATATTCCATTAAACTTATTATTTAATCTTACGCTTGTCTTCGATGATTTATTGAATTTAATTGAGTCTAATGATTGTGATGATATGAGTGTTGATTGATATAAAAGCACTCTACCACTGATTAACTGAACCACCGATGATAGTAACACCTTTGTAAAATCTACGTATAGATTGACCACGACGAAAAGGACCCTGATTATGCGTCCTCGGTGAAAACATTCATTTCATCCTTGGAGAAAATAGATCAACTCATTGAAGTAATGCATATAGTTATAAACCATTATAAATGAGTGTAGTTTTTATTTGGAAAGGGGAACACGCGCGTTCCCTTAACTGCGCAATGTTAAAACCTATTAAACCACTACGCTACTCTACGCCAATCGGAAACAAGACAGTAGAAAGAAACTGATCACGTGATTGCAAATTTCTTCTAGTGGACTTACATGATTGATCCATCCCTCACTTGGGTTGAATTTTTCGCGTAAAACTCGGAAAATTGAGAAGTGAATGGAAATGAGTTGTCATTCATGCTCAATCTGATTGAGAAGTAGAACAATTCGGGAAAACTCGGTTGAAAGTAGGATCCATCTCGGTTGTCCATCTCTCTACTTACTGCTCCAACAATCAGAGCACTAGCTTTAATCCAGCGACCACCTTGGGTCTCCCGTTGTTTTCCGACTACTTATTCTCCAATACTAAATTTCAATAAATAAAAACTTACTTTTTTAATAAGTTCAATAGAATTATGTTAAACTAAAAAGGCATAACTCCAGAACAAAAACATCTTCTACATGACTCGCAACAAGCCTCAACTTCTATTCATTTTCGTAACATCATTTTTAAATCCAAATGAGAAAGTGTGTAATGGTTTTCTAAATAGAAAACTATTTGCAGTCGTAATTAGAGTTCAAAATTTCAAACTTACAATAACTGTAAACACACAGCTTCTTGTTGTTTCTTACACCTCTTGTCGAAACGGAAAATAGATCAGAACAATAAAGCCATTAAAGCATGGAATGTTCATCAACAGGATTTTAAGCAAGATAATGGATAAAACTCATTTTTGTCATATACAGGCTGAAGATGGGAAAAGTCGACAGGTGATAAACATCCAAGATTCTTTTGATGGTGTTGTGGCTGTTTCCGAATTAATCTCCTCCTCAGATAACAAATCAAGGATTCCAGCAACCTTTAATCCTTTATCATGCTTAAATCAGAAATTTCATAATGGGAACAAATATGCCTCTTTATATCATACTACATTTTCTTTTTTATATATGTAATAAGGAACAAAATATTATTTCAACACATGGGAAGATTACTCTGAAAGATGGATTATAAACGCCCTTTATTTCATCATAAGTAAAAGGAAATGACTGATTATCTTTCCAAAAAGGATTAAAAGTGATCATAGAGCATCGGTACGGCGCGGGCTTTCTTAGACAAACCCACCAGACAATTCTAAGCGCGTTCAAGGTGAAATTATAATTCTAAAAATTACTAAACCATAAGCCAACATCAAAACATTCGACCTTTTCTGTCATTCCCAGTACCAAACAGAAATGGCGAATGCTGTATTCTTTTATCTCGCATTATTCTTACTGAAGAAATATTGGCGTTCTTTAATAACTCGTTGTTTGCATTAGTAATGTTGTTTGCATTAGTACGAAACATTTTTAGGATTATAATGCATCGACGCAACGCAATAAAATATGAAATAACGTAAAGGTCTTATATTACTTATAAAAGAATAAAACGGAAGGAAAAGCAGGAATACATTTTAATTTCGTGAATCACTCTGCATGCATACACATGCATAAATATATAGGCTTCACCATTAAGCTAATGGTAATGATCTATATCTGTATAAGACACACAGTGGCGTATACTTCTTTTACGAGGGAAGACTTTTTTAGCGGTTTTTTTAATGTATAAAAAAAACACGCAAACTAAAGCACAGTCTTAATTTTAATGCTAAAAACTGAAAACATATTAATTGAGGTTGATCCCCTCCCCACCTCTAGTGCACGTAACTAGTTCAAAAGACGCTTATTTTTAATAAGAATAAAACAAGTTTGAGACGGATATTGAAAAAAAAGTAAAGAAAATAGAGAACACACCAAAATGTATCCAGTGGAGATGAAACAACATTAAAGACTAACAAGGAAAAACAACAGCTAAAGTATAAATAGAATTAGTAAAGAAATATCATCTATACATAGCATGTGACTTCCTCTTCAACATCAACAGTGATATTATTTCTTCCAAAGACCATGATTAATTTGTGTGAAATTTTTAACAATGAACTTGATTTAATTACACTGAATAAAACTAAATCTGCAAATCAGTCAGTTGACTTCGAATTACATAATTCTCAGCCACGGTTTGATCGAAAGGACAATATGAATCTGGAATTTGTAGTTTTCTACGCAACAAGCCAATTCTGTACTGAGGCATCGTGACAGGGTAGTGTTTACAGTCACACAGCTAATCATTCAAAGCCTTTTTTTTTTTTCTAGTATACGGAAATATTATCTAAATTTAAGTTATAACATTACTAGCAAGGTCACAATTATTCCATTTCTCGCTGGGATGAAGAAAACTAAAGTCCCGCGCCAAAGTATCTTTAGGGCAACCAAGCCGTTGTGCCGCGTTACTTTGTTTCTTTCAGTTTCATCACCATCCAGAATTGGAGTACCCCGTATATTTTTACTCCGTGCGCTCGCCCCACAGTCCAGTGTGATCAGGAAACAGGAAAAACGAATCTTCTCTCTTTTCTTCCGAATCGACCCTTTTAATCTCCAGGGGTGGCTCACCTACACCCCTCTCGCCACCTGTCATTGGCGGGCCCCAAATTTTGCACGTAGCTCCTCGGACTTCATTTGCACACCACTGGTGCTGACCGAACAATGTCCTGGTTCTTCCCGATCTCTCCCGTGACAAAGGCTTGTCCAACAAGTGGGCCATAATTCGTCTCGGCAATATTTTTCCGCCGAAGGCTACTACTGCGACACTCCTTGGCGAACCTATTCAGATTGACTCCATCAAGGGGGCACACAAAAGGACTATGTCTCGTCTATTGTGTGTTCGGACACACAGACTTCCATACACCCTTGTTTCACCCTTTTAAGAAGCATATAAAAAGGTAATGACTTCAATGCCATTTCCCCAAATAGTTCGCATGCGTTATGCCTCCGGCTTACAGGGAGAGTCCCCTGTGCCTTTTTGAAGATACACACTGTCCCAGACAGCCAACTAACCCTCCATACGTCCATCTTGATATGTATAGAGGGAGGTGAGTTATGTTAATAAGCCGACGTTAAAGTACAAACTAGAGAAATTTGAGTGATTGGATATTAATTTAAGTACAATTTTTAGATACAAGTGTATACAATATTTGAAGCGCATATAGTTTCAAATGGACAAATATATATAATAGCCAGCTTTTAATTCTACGTATCCAGTTTAAATTGGTGTAAAACATTTTTACTTTTTCAACTTTAAATATTAAACTGGTGATATAAAAGCTAGTTAGATGTTTTACAGATAATAAATAATTAAAACATTTAACGCCAAATGTAGGAAGTTAGAGAAGAAGCTTTGTTTCTCTTAAATGAAATATTAAAAAATGATTTGATATGCTTTGGAAAGTGACGTATTAGTCGCATCTAAATAAAAACTTTTTCTGAATTTTTAAAAATAAATTATGTATGCATTAACAAAGCATGTTTAAGAAATAATCGACTAATTTTTCGTGATTAAGCAAATGAAACCATGGAGATGTGATTAAGCTTAGGTATGTAGGTGATTCTAATGCATAAGTGCACAAATGATGTCTATCATGGACCGATGAGTGAGAGAGTGTTAAAAAGAACACTGCTGGATTTTCGATTTTGACAAAAATCTTGAGAAATGCAACTGAATTCAATTTTGTGTAATGCCTAGAAATTCTCAGGCATCGGGGAAAAAAGGAATTCGATTTAGTCCAGAAAATACATTTAGCAGAATGCGATGGAACAGCTGTGTGTCATCTTAACAGAAATGTTCCAGCACTGCTTACGACAGTGACAGAATCTTTGAGAGAAGTGCGAGAGGAAGAACTTGGAAGGATGTTAGTGACAGAAATTTCTTATGAATAAAGGTAGGATATTTCTTAAGCGCACTTCATAGAGGATGGTTAGCAGAATGAAAAGCAAAATATGCTCCGAGAATATATATCTGAGTAAGCTCATATTTACTTACCTAAAAACGGTAGCGACTTATATTCTAAAAAACACGTAGAAGAATTCTCTTAGGTAAAATTAAAAATCTGTTGGTCTGTACGAAGGGAAACGTGCTAAAACGAACAAGACTTTATCAAGAGGCACATTTTTCTATTTTCGTTAGATTTCAAGTTTTAAAACAACCTAAATCGAATTATAGCAAGTATAAGAAAAGGCACGCACACACACACAGTAATACCAAACAAGGAATACATGAGATAATGGTTTTCAAAATTAATTTTCTCAACATTCCCATACACTGAAATAATTACAGAGTATATAACACGTAAAATTGCATTAAATGTCATGAATATTAATATCACGAAAGTAGAGACTAGAATTAGATGAAAGAAGGAAAAAAAATAGAATTTTTTTTTTCTGAACACAGTTATAACGTAGAGTACTTTTAGCTGAATGTACTTGATAAAAAAATATAAAGTTTGGGATGAAAATGTTTAGATACAGAGTAAATTAAAAGAAAAAAAATGCTTGTATAAACTAAATGTCATTTTATCAAGCAGTCCTGACATATTTATCTACAAAATTAAATGTTAATTAACGTTGTAAAAGTCCCGGTAAGATTTATTATTATTTTACTAACACGTTAAGTATTTTTTTAAAAAACACTGAAATGATGATGAATGCATTCGCCCTTGAAGAAACAAGGAATTATAAAATGCATTAACTATTTTTTATTTTTAAAAAAATCAAACATTTGTGGTAAAAGTTATTTAAAAAAATGCTACAAATAAAATTTTTTAATTTCGTTTATCAACTTAAATTGAATATATGTTGCTTCTGTCATAAGCGAACAAAATAATAAATAAATTAATAATAATAAATAGTGAGACTACATCATGACGAAAAAAATAAAATTTTGCCTCGAAACAAGAAAAATAAACTTTTTATTGCTAATATTTAACAATTTTATAGATAAGATTTAATCTTAATATAAGAAAATTTAAATATAAGATTAAAAGATTTACAAAACCATTTTTATTGTTTAAAACTTAAAGAGATAGTAAGATATAAAACTTTGTTATCTTCCGAATAACATTCAGTATATAATCGTATCTTACAAAGTTATTTATATTAGTTACTTATATACGCATATCACGCTGTCCATTCTAACGTAATTGTAAATTCAGTAGGAAGGCGTTTCGATAGATCAGATCAAAAACCCGAAAGAGATAGTTTAACATTATTATTACAATTCAATGCCACTGAAAAAGTACACCTCATATATTAATTAAAAACTTAAGCTAATTAGATAAGAACTAGGTAGTACTTGTCAAATTATTCGTATCATATAATTATCTCCCATCAATATACTCAACAACTAATATTTTGATTTTTTTTTAAAGAAAGAAAATTTGGTAAGAAATTTTTAAGAAAGATTACATAACTATCTGAAATGTTAGAAATATTATAACGACTATCAACACACTTCGATTTTTTAAAAAAAATTCTTCAGAATGTAATTAACTAAATGTTTAATATTTTTTTTTATTTCACACTTTTCTGTAAGTAGCAAATAACGAATAATAATATTCAGCTCCCAATTGTACAGTCGTTTAAAAAAAATGCCTGCATTTAATAAGATTATATTCTTCTATTTTTTTATCCGTTAATGGAGTTTATCGAGGTAATTTGGTTTTAGTTTTTGTATTTAATTTTAAAGGGATCTAATTAATGTTTTAAGAATTTATATATTCAAAAAAATGTAATAAAAGTTGCAAAATATTTTACGTGAAAATAAACCAACATAAAGGCTGAAATTATTTAAGAAATCATTAACACAAAAGATACGAAGTTGTAACAGATGTTATCTGATAGATGTATGTTAATAAGAGGTATTTACAATGCATTTTCATCTTGTAAAAAAATAAGAAGAAAAATTTGTATTTTTAAACAAAAAATTCATGAAAATCATACATGAGAGTCTCCTGAACAAAAAACGCGAAAGATACTTCCTGTGAGACCAAAAAACTTTTTTTTTTAAAAAAAAAAACTTTTTAATGTAGTTTGTTGGAATAATATTTTTGAGATAAATTATAAAATAATGAAAATTTTACAAATAATTTTGTTTAAATGTAGAATAAGAAAAAATCGAGCTAAAACCTACACTTTCAAATTTCCCGCATCATGCCATTGACAAAGTCCAACGACAATTAGTAGTCCCACTTTCAATTATTCCTAAGAGAAGTTTTTGAAAAACCGCAAGCTGATAATTGATAATCATACATGAAAAAATCAAATCTTCCAAATATTAAGAGAGAAGAATTCTGTATAAAAATAAATCCTTTTGTGGCTTTCGTCAGGTTTTCAAAAAATTTCTTTATTACGGAAGTCTTGAGAAGTGTATTTTTTTTTTCAACGGAAGCATTAACTTGTTAGTAATAAGATAATGAAATTAAAGTAAAACTACTGAGTGATTGAAAACTGATATGCTCGAGATAGTCCATTTATTCCGCTGTCAAATTGAGGATCTTCAAATGTATTGGAGAAGATTCATTTTATGATTGACCTTTTTTTTTCGTAGAGGTTACAAAGTATGGGTTAATTGGTAAAAAGGTCAGTTTCAGTAGAAGTCATTCGATAAGAGATTTTATGCCTTTTAAATTCTAGTCTTATGATAGAACATAAAAGTACACCAATTATCGAAACATGCTGTGTTATAAGTATATTAAAAAAGTTCCTGCTGCCTAACATTTTGAAATTTCTATTAAAATATAAACACCATTTTTATATTAAAGTATATTAAATATTGCGATAAGGATTTTATTATTACTTACAGCTTAAAATGCATAAATAATTACTGTAACGAAAGTTTCAAAAATTTGTTATTTATATAAAAAAAAGCATATAGATATATATGTAATAATTCCCTCTTGTATCATTTTTATTAACTCTTTGTACTAATATTTAAAATAACTTTAACTCTTTGGTTTAAAATTAACATTGTAATCTTAATCGTAATAGGCTAGTCCAAAATCGCTGTCCCACCCATTCTATCCAATCAGAACTACTGTTACGTAATAATCACGGGCTTGCACTGCTGGTATAAAAACGAAAATCTTATGTAATCGCCCTCTTTTTGTCTGCTTGCCTTTATCATGTAAGAATGTAAATAACTGCAGCTCTTTGTCTTTGTGTTGTGCCCTCCAATATACCGCTACTGCTTGTCGTTGTCTGCTTTGCTTGGTGATCGTCAAAAGTTTCTCTATTCCATGTAACGCAATTGTGTTTTAAGCTATCGATGTGTGCTTCAAAATAAAAAGATGAAAACAGTCTGAAGACGTTTTCACTAAACCAGATATGACAACAATCGAAACAAACCAACACCGGCCAACGCTACTAAAGAGTGTTTTTTTTTCCAGGTAGAGAAGTTTAAGTTGGCATTACTTTCCAAGATGGCGACCGATTTAACAGCTGTCAAGTGATTTATTCTCAGTTTGGTTTGGCAATTCATCAAAACGATCAACAAGCAAGGCGTAGATTCGTCGAATGGGCCCAAAACGAGATTGCCGTTGTTCCCGATTTTCATAAGCGAATTTTGTTTAGCGATGAAGCGCACTTCTGGTTGAATGGCTACGTCAACAAACAAAACTGCCGCATTTGGAGTGAAGCTAATCCACAAGTGTATGTCGAAACACCGTTACATCTAGAAAAACTGACTGTTTGGTGCGCTTTATGGGCTGGTGGAATCCTTCTTCAAAAACGATGAAGGCCACAACGTTACAGTCAATGGTGATCGGTATAGAGCCATGATTACTAACTTTTTCATTCCTGAATTGAACAATCATGATGTCCAGGAGCTGTGGTTCCAACAAGACGGCGCAACATGTCACACAGCTCGTGCCACAATCGATTTATTGAAAGACACATTTGGTGACCGCCTAATTTCATGTTTTGGACCTGTGAATTGGCCTCCAAGATCTTGTGATTTAACACCGCTAGACTATTTTCTGTGGGGCTATGTAAAGTCATTGGTCTATGCGGATAAGCCACAAACGCTTGACCATTTGGAAGACAACATTCGCCGTGTTATTGCCGATATACGGCCACAAATGTTGGAAAAAGTCATCGAAAATTGGACGTCCAGATTGGACTACATCCGAGCCAGCCGTGGCAGTCCTATGCCAGAAATCATATTTAAAATGTAATGCCACAAGATTATCTTTCGAATAAAAAAATTCATGTCAATCGAATAATACATCGTTGTTTTATTGCAATTTAAAGTTCTATACCTCTCAAAAAACACCCTTTACAATACTTAACATATATATGCACACATAGAGAGGTTCTGGTACACATACACACGCACGCAAATAAATATATACAAACACACACAAACTTTTAAATTTTAAAGATCACCGATTTCGGGGGAAAAATTCCCTTTCCGCTTAACGTTCTTTACCGTGCCTAAAAAGCATTACTATTCTTCATTTTTCAGATTGTTTCATTAATGATCAGTTCCAGAATTCAAATTGCATTTCTTGGGGGTAAATATATATATATATATATATATATATATATATATATATATATATGATTCTCATAAATTTATTTTTTTCTAAGGTTTGACAAACACTTTTCCATATAAAAAATGGAATTTTGCAATAGCTAAAATTATCACTTTAATTTCAGTTATGACTATCAACTAGACACACATCATTAAAACTATTTTATAATTACAATTGCGTAATGAATGAAAATGATTTTGTTTTATTCGTTGATCAATCGGACATATTTTTGAAAAGCATTTTAACGTAAATGTATGTTATACGCTTTCATATACGTTATGATTCCCCCCTCAATTATAGATAATTCATTATAATTAGGAAGTAAAAACGTCCGTGTCTCTTAAGTTTAATTTGTATAATAACTATGTGTGCATTATTAAAAATATTTTGATTTTTAAAACTGTGCTTTATTTCTCCGTTATTAAATAACGAGCATGCAATGATTTAAATGTTATTGCAAAATGTTCAAAATTTATATCATTTAATACCGACAACAAAGCAAAGAGCATTGGCTTTAATAACACTAATCGCTTTAACAAAAAAAAATGTGATTTCCCTTGATTAATTTTTACAAGGCGCCTTTAAATACGTTGGTCAACAAACAAACGGATGAATTGCGGACCGAAACGGAATGGAAATCGAAATCCTTTTGTTTACCGTCCCCCCTGCAAAGGAAAAGAACTCGCCCATTGACCTTGCTCGGGCAACGCCACCCCCAGGCTTTCCTCTCTTTCCATTCATACTCAACTCACATCGCCAAAAAATAAAAAAGTTACTTTCTTCACTTGAAGTTTGTAAACTTTTATTGGGAGGAGGTTGGCATAGTGTTTGATTATCGTCTTTTCTATTCGAAGAACAACTACCAAAGAGAAACGGAGAAAAGACTTTTCTGTGCTCAAAAAAAAAAAAAAAAAAGGAAAGAGACAATTTTTGTATCAACACAATAAAACGGCCCTTTCTTTTTCTCGCCTTCCCCATTGCTGCTCAGAATTATTAAAAGTTGGGAACTAGCAGACTTTATGGCGCGTAGGGTTGAGGTTTCGTAAACGGGACGGTAGCGGAAAAGTGTCCTGTTTGGCCCTGACAGTGCCGGATCAATATCATTGATATCCTGAGCGATTTTAAATATTAAAAAAGTCGCCAGCCGTGTTATATATAAATCTGGCTTAATATTTAATAACTTTCCATTGCAAAACTTGGGTATCCATTATACAGTAAGTATATTTAAAAAAAAATAGAAAAATTAGAGTCTAAAAAAATTAAACAGCATCGACCTTTAAAGAAAACTAGTAAATACATAAGCAAAAAGTGTAACATGAAATCATGTGAATCTTTTTTTTAAAAAAAAGTTGCCAACATTACTTTTTGTTTGAAACGTATAAACTGGTTCCGGCCTTCACTGAAACGTTGCATAAAAGAAGCAAGTTTAAAATGTTTTTACACGTCAATAACTCGAAAAAAATTAATAATCGATAATTTTATACTGACGTTTAAATCGCTGGGTTTTTTTTCTTTGAATATACAAGCATTTTAATTATATTGCTAAGATAAATTTAATAAATAAATTTCAGAAGTTAATCTAGTTAAAAACATATTTAAAAAGTATAATTACATTTTTGTGAAACAAAAATTGAAACACGAATATTTTTTACTATTAATATTATTAAAGAAATGATGTAATTAAATTTATGGCTTACATGAATAAAAAATGTCAGAAATAAACTGTGTAAAATTAATTGGGACATCGGTATTTTTGCTGCACTCTT
>BMAU01001311.1:75000-144109 GCA_019973935.1 Trichonephila clavipes
CCACATGTAGGCGCGTGCGGCCATTGATCATGATGCCGGCCCACACCACGATACTGCATGTCGGATATCGGTCCTTTTCCTGGATATTTTCTGGACGATAAGCAGTACCACTCTCGCGCCAGATCAGTTGGCGTCTACAATCCGATGACAGACTGAACCTACTCTCATCTGAGAATAGTACGCATACCCAGTCCTGTTCAGTCCAATTGTGATGCTCACGACACCATTGCAAACGGGCAATACGGTGTTGTCTGGTCAATGGGACACACACAACAGGTCTGCGTGCGTATAGTCCTCCTCCCCTCAAACGTCTGGCAACAGTTTTTCGGGAGATCTGCTTTCCTGAGGCAGCAAGAAACTGATTTGCCACCTGCTGAGTTGTGGTGCACTTGTTCCTTTTTGCTGATAGGATGATATATCTGTCTTCTGCAGGCGTCGTACTTCTAACATGACCTCCCCGTGCCGTCTACTACACATTCCAGTAGTTTTAAATGACTTCCACAGCCGTGAAACAACGTTGTGAGCGATGTCGAACTCCCTGGCAACATCTGTTATTTTTCGCCCTTCTTCGATCTTTCCAATAATTGGGCCACGCATAAAATCATCTATGTGATGTCGGGAAGACATGCCAAAAATTTTAAGTTCGTCTATTAAATCTTTCCTGTAAAACTTTGACTTGAAACAACAACTGTCCACACGCGTCAAAACCTTTAAAGCTCTTATGAACGCTATCACGTGATGAACAGACGTGGAAAAAAAATTGCATACTCTCATACTTCTTCTTACTAATATCCCGCACTTATTCTAATTTTCCACATTTTGCTTCCTTTCATTTTGTGGTTGCTATGGATGATAGTGTTATCCGTCCTTAGCAATTGTCCAGCAGAGTATATTCATAGTTAGAAATTTTATTCTTTTTATTCACCATCTAAAACTACTTTTAGTGAATTATTACGTTCCATTTAATTGGAAATCTTAAAAAACTAACTAATAGATGTTTGAGAAAATATTTTTGATATCTGACTCGAAAGAGTTTCTTCCCCCTACTTTATGCAGAGAAGGAAATACTGCATCATTCATACATAAGGAATGTTTTCAACTTCCAAACAAAGTAAAACACCAGAAAATATTATTAAAAGTTTCATTATCCATTTCTGCATCAGAATCTATTCATTGAAAACAACAGTTTTCGTAACTTCAGTTGCACAGTCCGTCATCAAACGTAACACTATCGTTAAAATCTTAAAATATTACCCTGTGTTGTAGAGTGGGATGAGGTAAGAAAAGAGTTTCCTGTCCTATTCAAAACTCATACGATAGTTTAGTATCTTGTCTCGTCTGCACCTGCAAAGTCTAATAACGCTCTGCACATCTTGGCCGTCCAAAGTAGTACAAAGAATAAAGTATTAATCACAGTATTATACACATTAGAAAACGTTTAGGCTTATGGCTAAGGTTTTAAGGGTAAATGAATTACCATGTGTCTTTTTATTTACTTATAATACCCGGTACAAATAGATTTCATTTTTAAGAGAAAATACTGTTAGAACTAATGTGAAACATTTTTAAATATTAATATTGAGTTGTAAAAATTTAAATCGCTATTATACAAGAGTATCGAAATGTTATCTACTTATTTTCCTGTGCTAAACCAACACAGCACAATGGCAATGATAGTACTGCATTTTCGGAAATAATTGCTCAGATAAATATTTTCTTTAATGTGCACACTCATTAAAACTTATTACACGCATTAAAAACAAAAACATTTTTAAAAAAGTAGATAGTGTAAAAATCATATAAAACAAAATCAAATAATTATCAAAACAAGGAAAACTGTTAATGGCATCTATGATTAAGCAAAATAAATAAATAAAATGTATGTTAAATCAAATACATATTAAACTTGTTGAAAATACAAGTATGCAGAAATGTAATAGGATATTCATGTTTTAAACAGTATCGAGTATAATTTCTTAAATTATTAATTTATCATAATCTTTACTAACTAAAAATTAATAATTCTGAAAGGGATTGAGTGTTACATTCTTTTTTTGATGTTTGAATAGTATTTAAGCTCCAATCTGAAATAATGTTCAAATTAAAGCATCCTTTTCATCAAAAATATTAGTATTTCATTTATGATTGCTTTCATATATTTTGTTGTAAATTGATTATTGTTAATTTTAACATTTTTAAGAAAGTATAGTAAAGGATAAAAAGCAATATCTTAGATATAAAATCTCATACATTATGTATATATCCACACCAGTAGTGTACATAGACTTCCTTAATTGGGGGATTGAAAAAAATTCACGTAAGCGGAGACGCTTAAAATTTATGCTAAAAATGAAAAACCTATTGGACTATGAGACTGAATCCCCAAACCCTCATGTATAATAAATACTTAAGATCCATAACAGAATTGACATTCATTGGAGTGATGCAACAGTCTGAAGAATTGTTGAAAGGTTAGTACACTTTATTACCGAAGCGTCCCCCTAAATTTTATGTCCTAGTGAGCGAATCACGTCAAGCAGAACTACTTACTGTCCGTGTCATTTGCGTAAGAAGCATAAAAGATTTCACTTATAGCATGCGCATAGAAATTTTTAACACAAATAGTGGAGGAGACAGGGAAAAATGGCTCCCTTTTGATTCATTCGGCTGTTTGTTTTTGAGACTCAAATCAAGGTTGGCAATATGCCAGGGTAGGCAATAAGGTTATCAAACTCGGAACCTTCAAATGTAAATACGCATATTGCAAATAAAAAAAAAAATCTGCACTATACTTTTATTCAAGAATTTGACTTCTTGTTAGAAGGATAAGATCTAAACTTAAAAGCTTGTAGATTTTTATTTAGTGGTTCGACTTTTATTGTAAAATGCAGCCAAGTTGTAAAATTAAAACTTTTTTCATCTAACATTTTTTTCTCTGAACCAAATGTCATGTTAAGGGGTAAGCTATGAGTAAATGCTTCCCCAAGTTTTGACAACATTTTAAAGGACGGATTTCTAATTAGTATTTACGTCAGTTATTGCACTAATTGGCTCCATTAAGCTACAGACACTTCTCTCTATAAATGGAATTTACATGCACTAGAATTATTTTAAAGCATGAATGTGTTGTGGAACATGATTTTTAATTCCATTCATGCTATTCAATTCCGAAAGAGTTAACGATTTCATTTAAAGTATTTTATATACAGACTCTTTATTATCAAAGTTAATGAATGAATCCGTCGGTCTTCATTACATTTATTGTAAGTGTTGATTTGACTAACCCTTAGAACAATGAGGACTTATTTGATAAATAAGCTCAAAATCCCAAGAGGAATATTAGAGAGGGTCTGATCAAGGTTCAAAAGTTTTTAACGAGTCCCTCATTTTTATATAATATACACACTTAGGACTAAAAATACATACACACATACTTCCGTTTAAGGGCGGAAGTCAGGTAATGTTTAAATAAACATTTGTACTTTAGCGATTTAGAATACATTCATATGTACAATACCAGGGTAAAATACAGTAACCACTTATTTTTTATATAGGATACAGTTAAAGTGTATAATTCAGTTATTTCATAGAGTAACTTGGTATTTCATGAAATAACAAGACAAGTCAGTTAAAGTGTATAATAGATGGAAAATTTCATACTTTACCTAGTTATTCCACAAAAGAAGTAGTTATTCTATGCAATAATTAATTATAAGCGTTAAAGAGAGAGAGTGAAAAATAAACAATTCTAAAGTTATTTTATAAAGTATTTCATTATAAATAGTTAAAATCTGTCGAAAAAAACACATTTTATCCCTATTGCGGATGATTAATCTAATATATATTATAAATGCGAAAGTTTGTGAGTATCTTTGTGGGTCTTTCACGCAAAAACAACTGAATGGATTTTAATGAAACCTTACAGTAATATAGCTTATAAATCAGAATAACACATAGGCTAAAATTTATAATGATATTTTGAGAAGTTTTCAAAATATAACGACAATTGTCAAGAAAGTAGGAAAAAATTCTGCCATTTGCAAAAAAGCCCGTGACAGCATTCGTCTATCTTTTTTATCCCTTCTGTTTTGTCTACGCCATGCCTCATTTCGCTTTTCATTCATTCCGCTCATCAGTGTCGTCACTGTTTTTATTTCATAATAAAACTAGATTTCGAAGGGAGAGGTGGTGGCAAGATTTTAACATAAAATAAATACATCAAAAAGTAATATTAATGTATTACACTTCCTGATATAAATTATTTACACTATTTTAAGCGTTCATTACACAAAATTTGTAACTATGACAGTGGAAGGAAAACTATGAAATTAAAATAAAATATCAAAATGTTTTTATCATTTAGTTTTTTTTTCTTTTTCTTTTTGAATGTTTTTTTTTCAGTACATGTAAATATATATCTACGCTTCCCCCATACTGTTTTTTTTATAACGTATATATATATATATATGTGTGTGTGTGTGTGTGTGTTTTAAAAGTATTTCTATTAATTCATTACTAAATTAATTATTTGTTAATTAAAAAAGTACATTGTCTATTATTTTGGATAATAATACATTTCAGAGACATTTTTAAGCAACTAAAGAATCGTTTTCTTTTTATTGCTTCACATTAATAATTTTTTAACTAATGCAATATTGTTTTTCAAAAGTCATAGATCGAAATTTGAAGCTATATTTTATCTGTGAGGGGGAGGGGAAGAGGAAACAGTAATTTTACACTAAAAAAACCGTTTTATGCCGGGCTAGAGGGAGGGGGAAAAAACCTGTCTTAAATCGAAAATATGTGGAACAAATTTCGAAAAAGGGAAATTTAATGAAATAATTTTAGAAATCACTCACATTGCGTGCGTACAAACACACACATAATTGTTGGCGTCATGAGGGAAAGAGAAAGCCCGTGCAAAGCCGGGCCATGCAGCTAGTTGATAAATAATACGGAAAAGCAGATGATGTAATTTATTATTGCTCATATTGCTAACATTAGTTAAACAGAAAGGGGGAAAAGAATATGTTGCCGAAGTTATATTTAAAACATTATTTGCTTCGTAAAAGCATTGTGTGTAAACTTTTTCAAACAAAATATCAATTAAAATTTTATGAAATACCTTTATTTTACTTTTCCTTATTTAATTTTGCTGGGATTACTGTGATGACACTTTGAGTTGTATTGCATATTATTTTTGATACAAACACACTTTTTACTATTACACATTTCTTTACTCGAGCCAACTGCTGTAAGGGGTTCAAAATTGACTAAAAGCAGCTATAACAGGTTTAAAGAACTTTCAAGTGTCGTACTTCATGTTTTAACAATCTTGAAATCTTTTATCCATAGAATACCTAGTTAAATCGTAGAATTCAATCATTTTATGTACTTTAACTGACTTGTCTAGTTATTTCATGAAATACCTAGTTATTCTATGAAACAACGGATTTCACATTTTAACGGTAACATATACATAGTTTTTCACTTTAATGAACAAATCATACAATCCGTAGATTAGGTATAGGTACACGTTAGCTACTTTCGAACTTTATATGTATACATGAAAAAAATACATAAAAAGTAATTATCTTAATAAAAATGACGCAGAAAAATACGCTCTTTTGGCGCAATGAATAATACACTTAATACATACGATACTTTAATTTTAAGAAAATATTTCTTGAAAAGGTACGTCAGTTAGAAAAACATAGTTAATTTGAAAAAAATAAAAATTAAAGTGCGACAAGGCATTATTAAAGACCAGATACAGATATAATCATAGTAATTTACTGTACAAATTTACAAAAAAAAAAAAAAAAAAAAAGGAGAAGCAGCAAGTTCTGTCTTAAGTTAAAGAGAAGTTAATATATACGCCTTATCAGGCCTCTCAAGCGATCTGTGAATCCTTAATAAGAACCACTGCTCTAATCCAAAATCTGAATAGAAGTATATGCATAAAATATCCACACAATACTAAAATACCAAAAAAAAAGAAATTATTTTTAATTACTGAACGATAGTTTAAGTTTTACGATATTGGAATTATGAATGTATATATTTTGTGTATAAATATACATAAAATATTTTCCTTTCGTGGTGATATTTTTAATTGAAAATTAGGCAATGTTATAGATACGTTATCGTTACATATAAAAAAACATCTTTTTTATACATAAAAAAAATTTCAAATTTTTTTAAAGCATTTAGCATGATTTTTTATATATATATATATATATATATATATATATATATATATATATATTTCTCTCATTCAAATTTCGTTTGAACTACTGGCATGTATCTTCTTCAAGTTAAAGTTTTAAGAGTTGAAAATATTAGAACTATATTATATATACGTAGGTCTCTTACAATTATTTTATAACATTTCTTAAGAATAAACATTTTAATTATTAATGGGTCACAACAAGGAAATGCTTTTTTTTTTTTTTTGTTCAATGTTAACCTGTTAATGCATTTATAAAATACTCGGAATAAAAATTGTTCGATTTCTAATATCTAATTTATAAAATCAAAATAGCAATAATTCCTTACTTAATGCAAAAAAGCTCTTACATTTTCCGATGAAACCAACCGAGCAATCTGCTCATTATCAATGCATTGAATCAATGCGAAAGTTTTACATCAGTGGAAATTATTTATTTGCAAAATGCTAAAAACGATATTTTATGGGATGGGATCACTTTCCAAAAAATGCATAGGTTGAAGAAACATGTTGAAAAGGATAAAAATTTAAATCTTGTGAATAAAGAACCTGACAGTAACAGAAAATTCGTACAATACGATTCAAAATCTCGAACAGAACGTTCTTAATAAAAATACAGAACCGATTCATATGTTTCCAAAAGTCAGTTTCGAATGGAAAGAATCCTTGGAGAATTTTGTAAAAACCTCAAAAGAAATGCACAAAATATATTTTTGCAAGTTTTCAGCTTTTTTGTAAAGATACCGCTTAAGTCGCACAAAAAGCTCTGCTCATTTTACCCCTCCAAATATTTGAATCAAGTAATATTTCTTAAGCCAGCTTATCACATAGATCAATGATTCCACAAATAAACGTTATCAATGAACAATACACACTTCACGAAATTATGTTTTAATTTAATCATTTACATAACATTGTACAAAAACCTGAATCATATGGATTCAAATAAAAAAAGTAAATTTTATTTTCTAAAAAGAGAAAAGTCGCATTACATGTGTGTTTGTATACATGTAGTCAAATCAATCACTTTTGAACAAGTTTTCCTTAAATCCTTTCCTCTCAGGTTGTTATGGCTAGCTCTGGTTGAAGAATTCATTTAATATTTTTGCAGTTCACACAGATTTTGTATTCTTTAATTTTTTAATTTTTCAAGGATTTTTGGGTGGTTTTTTTTCTTATGGTATGTAGAATTTGCTTGTTATAATAACTACTTGGGTTTTGTATTTTTAGAATTCAGTTAAAATCTGCATACACTATTTTCTCTTAATTTAGCCCAGTAATGTAGGCAAATTTAGGGAAAAGTTGGCTGTGGCCTTTACACTATGTTTAACCCAACAATCTTAGTTTCAAGGATTAAGAGTTTGTTGACATATTACCGAGGCTATTTAACTTTGACCTAGGCAGTCATATTAAACTTTCATATATTGTTTCGTTTTAAGTTAAATGTATGGTAATTTAATATACGATTCATGATTATATATAGAAGGTGTGGCACACAAAAAAAGGAGACTAAGTGTGCAGCTTGAAAAAAAGAGTAGAGTTGGCAACTACTGTTTTGGGGATGTCACCCCACATACCTCCTCTATCCATGTGGCAAGTTTCGCCTTAATCGATCTCGCCAGTTGGGAGGACTGCGTCATTGAGTAAACATGTGCAACTGCATTCAGCCGGAAAAATGTTGAATCAACGTCAAGTTTCTTGTGAAACTTAAGAAATCAGCCACGAAATCATTTCAAATACTAACCGAGGCTTACGGAGATGAAACTTTGTCTCGTGCACATATGTTTAAATGGCATAAACGGTTTTCAGGGGCAAGGGGCAGTGTGGAAGGTGATAAGCATGGTGGACGTCCAAAGTCCGCGATTACAGACCAAAATATAGCCAAAATTCGTGATACGAGTGGGTTACCACTTACATCAGTGGTCAGACTGTTAATCAACACTACTCATTGAAGTATTAAAAAAAATTCGTGAACAAATTAGGAAAAAAGACCTCGGTTGTGGAGTGATGAGTGGCTGTTGCACAAACACAATGCATCCACTCCCTATCTGCCAAGCAGTTTCTGACCAGCAAAAACATTACTGTGATGAGGCATCCACCTTATTCACCTGATTTGGTCCCATGCTACTTTTTTTTATTTTCTACATTTAAATTTGTCTTCATTTTATCTCGGTTGAAGAGGCTCAAGCAAAAAAGGAAAATCTCCTAAAGGGGGACTCCCAAAACCCTCGTTCCAGAACTGGCAATGGCAGCACTGAATGCAGAAGTGTGATACTGTTATGGAGAACTGATTCTGTAAGTAAAATGATTTATTGGATTTTTTTGCATGTGGCACATTTTTTATATATAAAAAATGATAGAGAAACGATGAATTTTTTTTTATTTTTCAAAAATATCATGGGATATAAACTTTTCCAGGTATATAATTTTTCGATGCAAGCAATAAATATTTCTATGAGATGTTTTTTCTTCTCCTTTTTACTATCACGAAGAAAAGTTTTCCTTCGACAAGTTTATATTCAAAAGCATTACATCACTTTAGTTTATTTCACAATGATAGATAATTAAATACGTTTAAAAGTTAAAACACAATAAGAACAATCGCGATTAAGAAAAGATTATGCATGGGGAGGAGATGTGGAATGTACCATTTTACTCGGAAAATTACTTTTTGAATAAAAAATTCTCTGGAAATGTTTTTTTAACGTATGCTATTAAATTTTATAGAAATGAAATGTTCTCTTTCTTTTACTTCATTTGGTAATAACAACAAAGTTACAAGCAGGATGTTCAAGAGTCTCTTCAGTTTGTCTTAAGAGGGATAATTGAACAACTTCAAAGACTGAAAAAAATCGTTTGTTTTAATTTCAATTAAAACTCTCAACCTAACAAATTCTTAACACTTGAGTTGTTTTAATTATATCCCTTATTGTATACTAATCCCTTTTGAATCTCTTAATTTACGGAATTGTAGGAAATATTTAAATGAAGAAAATTATAAAATAAAGGAATTAATAAGCAATAATTATCATCAGAATTAAAGGTTTTTTAAATCGAAAATGTTTTCTTTTTAAAATAAGGGTAATTTTAATTTCATAATCATACAAAAAAATTATACAAATAAATTTTAACTGTTATGTATATTGAATATATATATTTTGAATAATATTTATTTTAATATGTAAAGAATTTGGAAAAACAAAAAAAAATTTATACATTTTTTACAAATTTTAGACGTCAAAACTGAGTTTCAAAATAAAGCATATTCGTACTGTAGGTTTTTCAATTTTGATTGACATTACAATTCAAAATAAGCATATAAAAATAACAATATGAATCAAAATTGAACAAAGCCAGTTACTTTTAAATCAACATGTAAAAAACAAACTTTCCTACAAAGATTCTTCAGTTTTAATATCAATAGGTCTAGATATCATTAATTTTGTAAGAATTTTTTTCAAAAATTGAACGACTAATATTTTGAAACACTTCTTAAAATTCCAATTTTAATTCAAAACTGTAATTCAAACAATAAATGGAGAATTCTGATTAAGTTTAAAAATCCACTCATTGCTAAAAATATTCTTTATAAAAAAATACAGTTTTTATAATCTAATTCAATTTAAATTCACTCAATATTTACTTCTTGATAAAAAAAATTGAAATTTAATTAAAAAACATCTTATAAATGCCTATTTATTTTATAAAAAAAAACACGGTTATATTATATTAGTTTTCTTAAAGAAAATAAATGAAATTAAAACTTACTTTCTGAAATAACATACAATTCACTTATAATACTTAAAAGCAATAATTTAAATTAACTATTTCTTAAATGTGTTACAGAAAGCTTACATAAAATAACTCTTTTCATACTATCTCTCAGTAATACAATTAATTGAGGAAATTTCGTTCGATCAATATTTCTCATAATCGTTTGATTTTTCAAAATGAAAATTGCACAAACTCGCCTGTTCACCCAACGTACCATCTTTTTAAACTTTTCTAACTGATAAAATTAGTTTAAATCCAGAGCTCAAATCTTCAATTGTATCTCCTTTCGAACTTTACTTTCCTAAGCGTTCACCTTGATGTAGTTTTGGTCAACTCAAACGATCTAACTCAGCGTTAAGATGCTACTTTCGTTTTAAAATCAATTGGTTCCATTTTATTCATCTTATTTTTATCAAGCCATAATTGTGAAATGGTTTTACACGTAACATATGCATATTTAGAGCTTAGAGTTATAACATAAGAGTTTCAATAACAAAATTAAAAAAACTAATGTAAACACTTGTATAGATTTATAAACGAAATGTTTCGTTTTTTTTCATATTTATATGGTTTTTATTATTAATATTCATGCTGTTCACAAGGCAATGGAACAACTCATTGGTTTCCGTAAAGCATATTTAAGAATGCTTCAATGTAAAAAGGTCGCATTATTGATTTTTAGTTTCCAAAAATGGTACACATTGCTTTCTAATTTATTCCCGTTAGTTAAAAAAATATTTATAAGAAATATTGAGCCAGAATATTAGAAAACTTATTTTTCTTATAGAAATAAATACTGAACTGTATTTAAGAAAAAGAAAAAGCCTATATTTTCGAAACAAATTCCGTTAAATTAAAGAAAAACTGTGACATTGATATTCAAAATTATTGAAGGAATGAATAGCTATTCAATATCTACGTAGGAGGTATTCTGTGATTGATTTGAGAAAAACATTTATATTGGGACTTGTAAATATCACGCTCAAGGTCAAATAGATTACATAAAGCATGTTTGTCAATTTTCGAATATAAAGGAATCACATTATTGATCTGTGATTCCTTAGAATTATTGAGATCATATTTCTAAGATCCAAGGTCAATTTAAAATAGAGTGATATATGTGAAGTAGGATTCTTAGATTGGTTGAATATATATTTCAAACAACGGAGAATTATAAAGTTCATAAGATTATTCGAATAATTAAAATTCAGATTCAAAGACGATGAAAAGAACCAATGAAGACTGCTGTCTTAAAAAAACGTCTGTTGAACTATACTGTAGTTTCAATACGTAAAGTTAATATTGGAAATCGATAGAAGTAAGTATTAGTATCATTTTAATCTTTCCTCTTCGATAGAATACTTAACGCTTGAATGCATATACGACTTATATATTTTGCAAAAATATTTCTCACGGTAAAGTCGCTCAGCACATACCGTCTCCAGAAATGCATTCGTTATGGTTACCGTTGTTTGTGACTGTAATAAGTGTTCTGAAGTTTTACATTTTCTTATCTTTTGTCTTTAGTAGGTTGGGCAAAGATGAATTGAATTTCAAAGAAATCAGCTGCGAGAAGAATCGATATCTAAGAATTTAAACAGAAGGTTAATCAGATCGAATCTCTTGGATACGATGCAGTTACAGAAAGCCGCTACTCTAATGCTGGAATAAAATGATATTCTTTTTGGTTCCCCTTGAAAAATTTTAATGGGCATCTATCTCGAAGCTTCACTTATTTCCGGTTTCTCCTTTTCTCACTTTTTTCAGCGAATTTATTTCGCAACTAAAAGATAAACGCTGTAAGAAATTTAATAATGTGAATAATAACAAACAGTTAAGTCATTTAAATCACTCACTTTACGAGAATTGATTGAAACGTCCTAAATGTCTCATATTATATACGCATGCATGAGTACGTGTATGGAACACTTTTTTAATAGGTTTTGAAAAAAAGTAAAGGTATATTTTAAAGTGTGCAATTGACAAAAATCTTTGCTTCTCATCTTATTTTAATACTATTTAAATTTTTTGAAACTCTTGAATGATTTGTACATTACGGTTTGAAAATATATATATATATATATATATATATATATATATATATATATATATATGTGTGTGTGTGTGTGTGTGTGTTACCGTTAAAGTGTGAGATCCGTTATTTCACAGAATAACTAGGTATTCCATGAAAAGTCAGTTAAAGCTTGCAAAATGATCGAATTTTACGATTTAACTAGGTAATCTATAGAATAACGATTACTTGATCCTTAAAGTATGAAATATGACACTCAAAGTCCTTTGAACCAATTCTAGCTCCTTTGGAAAGGATTTTTCCGACTAGGAACTAGAGATGGCCGAATAAAACAATTGTACTCTAGATATCAGTTCAGTATATGTCAGAGAAAATTAATTTCCATTGAACAAGTTCCAAATATTGACACAACACTTCGATCTGTTGCAACTGTTCAAAGCTGAGGTACTGGACAAGGATTTAAAAAATGCTCGTGGAAAAAAGAATGTGTAATAGAAAAAGGCTCGTCATCACAGCAATCCTTGTTCTAATGAAAAATAAAAAGTAAAATAAAGGTATCTCATAAAATTTTAATATTCTCTTACATTCTTGTTTTAAAAATTTTACACATTGTTTTTATGAAGCAACAGATTTCCTTCCCAGCATGTATTTTTGTTTTGATGATATTTAAATATAATTATTTTTGAAACACATATTCTTTGTTCCCCTTTCTGTTTAACTAATGTAATCTATATGAGCAATAATAAATTATACCATCTGCTTTCCCTTGTTATTTATCAATTATTCATCGGCAAAAGGGATAAAATGTATTTTTCGAGAGATTTTAGCTATTTATGATCAATTAATTTATAAAATATCTTTGAAATTCTTTATTTTTCACTTTAACGGTCTATCCTTAGCTATTTCATAGAATAACTAGGTATTTCATGAAATAACTACACAAGCTTTTAAAGTATATAATAGATGAAAAATTTTTCATACGTTACCTAGTTATTCTATGAAATAACTGAATTATACACTTTAACGGTAACATATACACTGAAATCTTCAAATTAAGATGATTAATAAATACTCCAATATAATTTTATTATTCATAATTAAATAATAATTTTCTATTTAGAATTTTAAACAGAATGCTCACATCTGGTTTTAAAAAATAAATAATCAGCAATTTTACATTAACATTAAAAACTAAGTTTGAATTAAATATTACTTTTATTACGCCTGATACGTCCATTTAACATTATTTACTTAATGAGAAGTTTGGAGGGAATAAAAATATATTTATATTTCCATACCACATAAGCTTTTAATAATTTTTTTAAAAAAACAAAGATAAAATATATTGTGAAAATAAATTTGTATTCTTTTTTTTTCAGTCTTTTAAGGAGTTTAATGTTCTTCAACTTCATTCCAATTCTTGAAAAAAATTGGGGTCGTCTTTTATGCTTATGAAAAATATTTCATAAACCAAAAACTATAATTTGGAATAAAAAAGAATCCCGGATTTTATGCCTAAAATAAAAATGCAACAAATACAATTTTAAAATTAAAAATTCGCTTGAATTTAAAGCGCAAATTAAATTAAAACAAATGCTCAAAAATATTTTTAAATTAATAGTTAAATTCTTACCTGCTGCCATGTTAATTCTCGATATTGTGTCGTCGACGTGATAGCAATGACTGTGTGCAATAACGGTAAAAGTAAGCTTATACCAACAGCCACTCGGGTCTTAAGGGGCAACAAGCTAAACGATATAAATAAGACAAAAAGGACTTCCCAGACTCCATGAGCCGCCGCATGTTCTTGACCCCAAGAGGCCGCCCCCCATGTATTACTATCAGTCACACTTACAGGCAAGCCTACCAGGCATAGACCCGTGCATAAAACCAGAACAGTATAGCAAATTGCCGGCAAATGGGCATCTTTTGCATGGCCTGTCAGCAATAAGCCTAAGGCCGCAGCAAAAGATGTGCAAACGAATAAATAGTAAAGAGCCGCAGCGGTTAACAATTTTACGAAAACCACGTGTAAAGCGACTAGACTTGCGGTCAGTGAGGCCACTAGAGCCAAAACACTGGACGTCGACGTCTGCTGCAATTTGACAGTATAGCGCCGGTATAGCTGCTCTAACTCGCCATTCTCGAAATTGTGGCGGTTGAGGAGTCGGGAAAAGACAACTTTCCGGTGGCTGTTCATTGCTTTTACCGAATGGTCCATCGCTTTCTCCGCGACTACTGCGTAGGTTCGTCGCTCCGACTCTTTCCGGACGTTTGGCGGAGAACTCTTTCGCCAAGGCGGCGTTTTCGTCCGGAGGCAGGCGCCTATCTTTCATAGACTTAACTCTTCGGAGTTAATTACCTAAAGATTGGTGGAGGTTCAATATCTTTAGTTTTGAAAGAGTGATACCGGAAAAGAACAGCGATAAAAAAAAGTTTGACGCTCCTTCGACTTTGTTAATATACTTTTTTCGAATACGGTGAATTTGATGAGAAGAGCCTTAAAAAAACGAGGGAAGAAATCTTTGTCATGTGAGCGAAAAGAATGCTCGATTTTTCTGTGTGTGTGTTCGAGTGTATGTCAATGTCATGCAAATCATATATTTAATTTCCTATTAAAGTATTTTTCTGTGTTCTTACAGAAATCGTTCTGAAGAGTGAAAAAAATATTCTTAATTTCTGTAGTTAGATGAACTAAAAACTATATTAAAAAGTATAAATAAGTATAGCAAGATAATTTTTGTACAAAGAAAAGTTCAGATACTTCCATATACCGAGCCCAGCTTCTTTATCACACACAAACTACTTTATCTTTAGTCCCACCCTTCCCCACCTTTCCAATTTATCGCAAAAAGTTTATTCAAATGCTTTTAGAAGCAGCAAAGCCGACACTCCTACTGAAAAATTTGCACGTATGATAAAATAGGATAAATTGAAATTCAAGCTAAGGGAAATTAAGACTGAATTTCACCTTTTGAAGTTCCTTTAATTTATGCCTTTGTTCCGACTTCCTGTTCTTCCTCCTTTTTTTTCCTGCGATTCTTTTTCGCCCCTTCTCCCCCTTCTCTTTTTCTAACTAGTTTTCTTCCCTTTCTTTCCTTTTATCTCTTTTTAAGTTAGTTTTCAATTTGTTAAAGTCGCAAACTTTGTGGCTAGCATAGTTCAAATAGAATTATGGGATTCCACTAAATATTCTACCGAATAATAGGAGCCGTAGTACGATTCATCCAAATGGTTGCGGATATCAGGAGAATAAGGTACCAACTTAGGGGATGATTCAGAAAAAAAGCTTGCATAGGTAGTGCAGACAAACTTAAATCAATCCAAAAAAGGGAGAAAAGTGGAGAAGAGGCTAAAACAGGGAAAGTTGGCACAGGCAATTCGATATCGTATCAATGACAGCAAACCCCATGGGAAACAAAAAATTCCTCTTACTCCTCTAGGGGGGGAGTCAGTTCAACATTTATTTAAAGATGATAAGCCCCTGTAAGGTTCAAAATTTATAGAGAACCAATAGTCTATTGCATACCTATAAAAGGAAGTGAATTAATGTTGTTGTGTGTTTCATACGAAAGACGAGAGATAGATGAACAGAAACATACAATACAAATACAGAAGAATAGACTTTTTTTTATTACAAATGATGATACCAGCAGAAAACAGAAGAGGTGCGCTGTTTTCCATTCGAGACCGGGATCCATTTCAGGCCAAAGTCCAACTTCTTTTCCCGAAGGTACATCCATGCCTTATTCGGTATTCGAACCCGAGCCCACTCGATTACAAACCGAGTGTCATAACCACCATACTAGGTGAGCGGCAACTGAATTAATATATTATTGATAAAGATATGGAGCCCTAAAACAACAATCTGGGCGCAAAAATGTACAATAAGCTATCATGAATAACTCTTCGAGATACTGTCACTAGTTTTTTGTAAAACAAGGAAAATGCCTCCACAGATCTCTGGCTAAACGATTATTTAGTAAACGTATTAATCTACGCGTTTTCAAACATTTTGGACTCACGGAACTATAAGGTGTTTTCGGGGAACCCCATTCCCTTCCCCCTTCATGCACACACATGCTTAAAACAATATATCTTGAAATATTTAAAGTAGATCAACATGTTATAAATACTTTGTAGAAAGACAATTTAAAAAGTATTGTATTTGTTAGGAAAAATTTTAAAACGTAATTTTAATATAATTTTTACTTAGTAATAATATTAATTTGTGACCCAAGTGTCACATACCCACGCAGTATATTTAGTTATTCGGATATGTGCTTACATTCTTTGTTACACAAAATATCGAAATCCAGGTATATTGAAGCTATATTTATAATCGTATTTCATATTCTGCGTTGAATTGGTTTCTATATTTTTTTTTATTACCACTCACGTTCAGAGGAATATTTTTCACTTAGATTGTTCTGAGTTACGTTACAGGTTTATAGCTGTGTGAGTAATTATGTGTATTTAGCATGAACTTGCAGCTTAAAATTTAGGAGCTGTTCTTGCGTAAATTTAGATTTTAAAGTAGAATCAGTTGATACGTCGATAAGTTGTGCTCTCTCCTTTATATAATAGATGTTTTTTTCACGGTTGGAAAGATGTGCATATATATATATTTTCCAATAGAAAACTGTCCAGTTGTGTAAAAGATTTTTCTAACGAGTATAACATTACTTCGTGGAACCCAGGATAATAAAAATTAGAATATTCCCAAGAAAAAAAAAGATTTAATACTTTTCTATTATACTATATTAAAAGTTTTAAAATATTGCAAAATACAGTTATATTATGTATAAATTAAACTTTTAGTTTTAAGTACTGGGGTGCGATTTGAATATTAGTAGTTATGCAAATTTCATATAGAACATGAATCCAATTTGTATACATATTTATAATTTTATTTTCGATTTTTTATTGTGGAACCCCTGAGAATGCCTCGTGCAACCCCAGGGTTCCATGGAACACATTTTGAAGATACTGATCTACGGCTTTAAGTTAAACAGAAAAACTAATTTGTGCCATCAGCAAATAGGCTCCAAATGTGTATAATTAAAATTGCATATAATTAAATGTGTGCCACGAATATTTAATGGTTCGGTTAAATGAATGATTTTTTTTCAAAATCAAATATAAAATCTAATATCCTTAGACACTTACTTGACATCTGAAGGATAATGCCAAAATATAAAACTTTTCAATTCATCAAAAAATGCATTTTTCATAGTATATACATTTCATGTACCATAACTATATATTTTTGTTACATTAATATCGACTTTTAACTACATATATTTTTCGAATAATGATCGTTTAAAGAAAAAATATTTGAAAGAAACCATATACGTTTTTTTGCAGGGGGGAGTATTAAATTAACCCATAAAAATGTAATGGAAATTTCAACTCCATAAGCTGTGTTGAGGTACATTTATTTTTGTTTCAAAAGAGACAGCTTTATGGGAAAAACTAAAATCTATAAAAATAAGAAGAAAAATATTTAATAAAAAAAAAATCAATTCCTTTGTAGTAAGTTTTACAGCTTATGTCCTTTGGGACTCTATATATATAAGCATTTAATTCCTTATTCTTTTCCCCAGTTTCAAATTCAGAATGTCTATCGCGGAAAGAGATCAGATTAATTCCCATATTTGGCAGGTAATTAGCATATTTTATTATTTAATTAGCAGTTATTTCGTCTACCGAAGCATTAGAAGAGTCATTAGAAGGTTTTCAATTTATGATTTGATTTCCTAAAACGCCCTTTGGATTTACTTCACCAATGAGTTACGATTTTTAGAGCAATGTATCTTAATTGTTCATCAAGCTATTCAATTTTTATTGTGAAATTTCAGCTATATGAAATTCATTACGTAAGAAATTGAATCCTGTTGATAAAAAACTGAGTTCTTGTTTTTTGCAGTAAATAAACTTACAGGAAATTTCGCTAAATCTTTAAGTTAAGATAGTTAGGAAACTAACCAATATACACTCAGGAACACTGAAAATAGCGACCCAAGCAGAAAGCATCGGATTGAAATGAAATTAAATACACATAATGACAGAGATGAGAGATTCACTTGATCTCAAAAACAACACAATTAAACGAGTACAGGGTGTGCAACGACACAAATACTGGGCAACTTCAATAGCGCGTTGGGCCACCTCCAGCTGCAATACATGCCGCCACACGGTCCGGCATTGAGTTGATTAGACACCTTATGTTGTCCTGAGGCAGATGGACCCACAAATCTTGAACAGCCAACTCTAAATCATGTTCAGAGTGACACGTTGCCATCTACCGTTTTAGCTGATCCCACACGTGCTCTACAGGGGACAAATCGGGGGAGTGGGCCGGCCATGGAAGAGTCTGAAAATGACGTAGGAAGTCTTGAGCAACTCTTGCTGTATGCGGACGAGCATTATCTTGCTGGAAAATCGCCCCTGGGAAACCATTTAGGAAATATCCTACATGGGGTCGAAGAATATCATCAACGTAACGTTGGCCCGTTAAGATTCCACGCATCACAAATAAAGTGGACCGGCTATCATAGGCTATGGCCCCCAGACCATTACACCAGCGGTGTGGGCAGTGTGACGTAGAACAGTGTGTGGGGGGGGAATTGTACCGCTCACCAGGGCGACTCCACACCCGTACACGGTTATCATCTGTCCGCAAAACAAACCGGGTATTCATCCCTAAACACAACCTTTTGCCAATCTGTGACATTCCACATTGATCCCGCTTGGCACCACTGTAGACGCAGTTGCCGATGTTCCGGTGTTAAAGGGAGTGCACGGAAAGAGTGCTTGGATTTAAGATTTGCTTCTGCAAGGTGTCTGGAAATTGTTTGTGGAACAATTGCTACGCCTACGTCTGCTCGTACCGTTGAACGAGTCACTGTGGAGTCCACAAGTACTTGCCGCACGATCCTTCGATCCTCTCTCCTCGTGGTCTTCCTGGTCGCTCCAGACCCGGTTTTCCGCGCGTGGGTACCTTCTCGTGTCCACTGCTCCCAACAATTTCTAACGGCACACTCCGAACGATCCACCTGGCCAGCAACACGGCACGTCGATCAGCCTGCAGTTTTCATCCCGATGATCAGGCCTCTCACAAACTTGCTTAACTGGGAGAAATGTCTTCTAGCACGTTTACCTGGCATGTTTCGCTTACCAAAGTCTCCCTACAATCGGCGGGTAATCGTCACGTTTATGGATCTTCGAATTTGCGCTGGCTTATATAGCACCCTCTTCCTGATTGTAGCGCCACCTCGACGTGTATGAACATGCGTATTGGCACAAAACTTGAATCATTTGCATGTAACATTACGCTGTACTTATTTGCAAAGTTTCGCGATTGTACTGAACTTCCTTCTTGGGTCGCTATTTTCAATGTTCCTGAGTGTATATTTATTATCTGTTTGCACCCAACAATAGCACCAGGAGAGTTTATGCTTCAAATTTCATTTTCTTAAAAAGGAACTTCATATATATATATATATATTATTTATTTATAACTTATATATAGTTTTATTTATTTCTTACTTTTTTTCCTTTACGAACTATTATCTATTTTGTGTATTATTTATAAAAAAAAAAGTATTGGAAAAGTTTTTATTTTCTTTTTTTCAGCCATGAAAGAAGAATTAGATTTCGAACTAAATACATTTTAAATTTATTAATATTGGAAAGAACGATTTGAATTGATTCATTTTTCATTAACGTCGGACTTCAAAGCTACAAGATGGATATTGGTGATGAACTTGGGTAATTTTGAACCTCGCTCGAGTGACGAGGACGACCCTCTTTCACAGCACACTTTGAGCCTCGTCAGATTCAATGCACATCAAACCCTCTGCATGACAAGTCATTGGTGACACCAGGACTTGAACCCATAGGAACCAAGTCGAGCCACGAGATTGTGATCTTGACCCTTTGGCAACTGAGGGCACTACGATTTGAAAAACCAGCAAAAGTTGCAGAACAAAAAAGAAAAAAATGTTATAATATGTAGAAAGTACGCACACCCACTTATTTATTTGAATTTACAGTGCCTCATATTTTTAAAGGCGTTCTAGGATAATTTCAAGTAAACCTTAATTTCTTTTTCAAATGTGCAATAGCTTTTGTACTGCGCAAGGAAAAATCCAGATTCTCGTATAACTAGCAAGAATCAAGGCAACTTGAAGCATTTATTCTTTTTGCTTAGTCAGATAATAATTAAGATGATAAAAAGAGATAAGATCAGATTGTAATTAATGAAAGTTGAAAACCAAATGGATGACAACGTTCCAATCTTCTGGACACAGAAAAGGCAGTGAATCAGATTACACAAGTGCCTTAAAGCTAAGCATTCTTAAGAGTTTATACAAAGTCTTCCTTTATCCAAGAAAAGGTAGCTTATTCACACGAAATCGGAGCCAGTGTTGTCGAGACGCAACTTCGATGCCACCGAAAACCTGCCGTGGCTGATAAAAGTTAAGTCTTTCAACCCCACGTGATGGTAGGGGTGGAGCGCACTATAAAGCAACACGAGGGCTATTTGTGACGGACCTCGTAATCTTGAACCTCGGTCAAGTGACAAGGACGACCCTGAGCTGGCATTGCCTTCTCCTAACTACCACCCCACCCCAACCGGAGAACATAGAGCCTGGATGGCTCTAACGTGCATTGGCCCCCTCTTACGGTGGGCTTTTAGAGGTACTAGTATTCGAACCCATTACCATAACCCTTAGGCAATCGCGGCCACAGTCGTGGTGCGGAAGTTAGCAGAGTGGGTTGTTCACTTAGCCACCTGACTAGGACAATCACTGACAGCCCTAGAATGCCCAGTAAAAAAAAACACTTTCTCCCTCTGCAAGTAAATGTAGTCGAGTAGTCGTGGTCGGGAACTTGTGGCCGGTGTTGCTCTCGTCAAGTCGTGGTTTCCGAGACCGTGCCCCAAAAGACCCGCTGTGCAGAGGAGCTGATGCATGTTAAATTTGTCGAAAGTGTGAGTGAATATTAACGTCGCACTGTTCAGCTACACGAGTGCTTTTGTCGGCGAACCACGTAATTTTGAACCATGGTCAAGTGACATGGATGACACCTCGGCTGGCACACCCTCTCCTAACTACCACATCAATGGGAGGACATTTCAGCTCTCGACAGATTTAACATGCATCGTTGCCCTACACGGCGGGTCTTTAGTGGTACTGGGCTCGAACTCATGACATGCCTGTCATGATACGATACCTTAACCTCTGGCTAAAGCAGCCCTCTTAAATTTGTCGAGGCTCGAAGCCTTCACGTTGGCATGACGTGGCAAGTTGGAGAGTGAGTTATCTTAGGGAACGTCCTCGTTATTTGACCATGATTCAGAATGTCTTGGTCTATTGACAACAACGTTAATAAACAATCAATCCACTCCACACTTAAAACAGACACATACAAGGTTAGTTTCCACTCCTTTTACGATTTTCACAACCCAATTTCCCTTTTCCACTGATAATTCCTACCTCTCTCCTGATCTTCCATTCATTTCCTAGAATTGAATTTCGTTCTCAGAAAGTCTTCCTTTCGCCAAAAATGACACGAAAGATAAAATTGAGTCCTTTACAATGCTCCATTGCTTCCCACTGAAACTTTCCCAACTTCGATAATATTTCGGCTATATTTTGCTCTCTCTCTCTCTTTTCTGTTTCATCTTTCTTGAATTCATGGTTTAAAGAAGCAGAAGATTAGCAGATACTTTATTAGTTGTTCTTTTGAGTTCCTCGTGTAGAGGTGTCAAGAATTTGACGTCAAGGGAGAAAACTTGTTTGAGCACAATGCTTCGAAATAAAATTTCATTTAATAAACTTATTTTGGCACAAATTCAGATTTTATTTAAAATATTAAACTAAAAAAAATTGAAATTTAACTTTAAGCACGAGAGAAATTCGTGGAATAATCAAATTTATTCAAGAGTGATAATTAATGTACTAATTTTACATAATCGTGTATGTATTTTATAATTGATATTTCATTAATTGTCCAGATCTAATGAGGTGTATTTCAACAAATTTTATAATTTTAACTAAAGTTGATTTCCATCAGCTTAATCATATTATATTCATAATTAAAATTGACCAGAATTTTTATAGTCTCTACTGTAACAAAAATTCACACAAAAAGTGCAAATAAATTTTAATTTATTTAATAAGCATATTAAAAATAGTATTATCACCAAATACGTTATTCAATAGCTATATTTATTTGATTTTTTATGCAGTAAAATCACCTGCATTGATATATTTAACGTATATTTCTGTGTTTAATAAGAATATTATAAAATAAATAGAATTGCATATTGCACAATTATAATATTGTAACTAAATGGTATATATTCTAGATTAATAAACAAATGTTCAAAGTTAGAATTGGTCTATTTGGTTAAATTTATGAAAAAGTATTGAACAAAAAATTAACTAATGTTTCCTAGCAAAAAGGAAAATTTGATTTGATAAGCAACCACATGTGTGTGTGGGAAGTGTACGTAGAAAAAACTTATTTGTTAGCAAGTGTTTCAAATTCCGACCTCGACGTATTCCGTGGTTGTCTTTTTGCTGCAACATTCGGGGACATTTGAAAGAATAGCCTTCGACGTTTTGATAAAGGGAATAAGGTGGTAAATCATCCGGAGACTTACGACAATGCAGTCTCATGTACAAATCTTAAATTTTAGTATAACGTAACAACGCCCAGCTTCCTCTGCAACGTTTGCAGAAATCGGATCTGTAGAAACATCTGTTCCAGATCATTTAAAAGCCTCGATTATTAATGAAAATCAATAATTGCCTGTTACAATGAGGCGTAATAAGAGTAACAGCTTCTTGATTGTCTGGTGAAGTTCACGCCACCGCAAGAATCAAAGTTTCAGCGATTACCGTTTTTAGAAGTCTGTTCGCAAGAAGACCTGCTGTTTACTCTAGTTCGTTTCTGTGTACAAAATTCAGTATAGTGTAAAGGACAACATTAGAGCAGAAATCAGTGAGAGACTTTGCTATTCGTTGATGAGCTAAGATTCCTAATTACTGATGATTCCTCCTAACTACTGATTCTCGACCTTTGAATGAAATGAACCAGAACTTGATACATGCCCTCCAATATACCAGAAAAACTGGTAGCAGAGGTTTGGACAGGTGTGAAGATAGACGGATGAAAAGTATTTTAACAAAGACTTGAATGAACTTGAGTTTAGTGTTGGGGATTAACAGGCATAGCAAAAACTAACTTTACTGAACTAACTTTTATTGAATTCAACTTCCAAAATCACAGCAGTAAACATGTGGTTGAAGCCAAATAAACAAACTTACTCTATCTAGATATCAAAATTGTGCACTTTTCCACAAGCAGGCGAAAAATCGCCAAATAATGTAGAATTCCGCCAAAGTTCTTACAACTATAAAGGCCGTATCACACGTATACATTTCAAGCAATTTTTGGTCCAATTCGAGCAATTTTTACTCAGTTGCCATAGCAACCGCTTTAGAGCAATTTCTTGCTAGTGAGCTGAAGAAATTGCCCGGAATAAAAAATTGCTTGGAATTCCAGCCAATAGGATTCTTCGTCTACTAAACGAAGACAAGATGGCTGCCTCGACTTCACGCGTTTGCTCATCGTCTATGTTTCTGATGAAGTGGAATGGGATAATGGAGAGCTTTTTAATCGATGAGGTTGAAAAGCTCCCATATCTATGGAATCCGAGGCATCCTCATTTTACAAAGAGGCTTAAAAAAAAAATTGGATTTCAGCAGATCGCCATGAGGATGAGCGAGAGGTGGCCGGCACTGGAAGCTTTCTTCACGCCAGGTAAGTTGAAATATTTTTAACAATACCTTTTTTTCTTTTTACTTTCTTGTCAAACAATTAGTGTAACGTCTATTTCTTGTTGTATTTAAGAAATAATATGTACTTTTGTTCTGTGAGTGGATCTGATTGTTTTGATAAAATTTCGCCAAATTATCGCCAAAGTCAGTTTGGCGTAGACAACAATGCTACAGCAACAGCCTATGTATTGAAAAGTTTGCGAGTCAGTAATACAGACTCTTATTTATTTTTATTTGTTATTAATTTGAATTATCTTCAGCAGTATTTGCGAAGTGTTTCATTTTAACCATCTTCGCTAGATGTATTAGTAATGTTGGAGTAAAATGTTTGGAATATATACCTATATATGTTTGTGTGTGTATGTATTTATAAATTTTCCAAAGTTACATTACATAATAGTACTTTAAAACAGCAATTAATAAATTTACCATATACAATTAATAATAAAAATATATAACAAAAAGTATTGTTTGTCAAAAAATTCAGTACAGCTTTCTAATGTCCAAGTTATCTTTTCTGTATCCATTGTGTTACAAAATTGGGCAATTGTTGCACCAGGAAGGAATATTAGATTCAAAACTTTTTTCACTTATGTAACAATGAGATATTATGATGAAAGAGTTCATCAAGTATGCAGAAAAACTATTAAAATTTTAATTTGGGTTGAAATTTTGATGATTTATCACCTTACTTTTACGCCACGGGATTTCTCGTTGAAAAACAAAATGGAACTTAAATTGTTTTAAATTTTCAGAAATTATCCATTGATTTGTGTATTTCTTGTTTACTTCTGGAATATTTACTTGGTGGCTTAGTTATTTTAGTTATGAGGCTTTTTTCTTAAAGAGTTATACAGCAATAATTAAATAATTCATTCTTTTCGACCAGCTCTAAAATTTAAACAGGAAATTACAGTTACCTGAATAAAGCTATGTTAAATCAGTGATATTCAATCTTTTTTTATTCATGGAACCCTCGTACCTATAAGGTGTTTTCGGGGAACCCCATTCTTCACATTTAAAAGAATATGCCTTAAAATAATAATTAAAGTAGATTAACATATGCTAGGTACTGTATGTAAAGACAAAAAGTATTGTATTTAGAACCCAGGATAGTAAACAACAGAAAATTCAATTATTTATTAATTCAATTAAAATTATTATTTTCAGAAGTATGCATTGCGAAGTTCAAGAATCTCCGCACCTACTACCGCAACGAAAAGCAGAAACTGTCCTATTTTAGGAGTGGAACAGGTGCAATAGATTTGGTTCCCAAGTGGGAACACTTCGCTCGCCTCCAGTTCCTTGATGATACTATCCAACCACTTGATAGTATCTCAAATTTAGACAATATGGAGCTGGAAGTTAATGCAGTACGTATTTTTACCAGTGAAGTTATATATTTCTTTTCAAATGTATACTACTTTTAATTCTTTCATGTATTTATTACAGACTTCATTGAATGTCAGCGATGAGGACTTGTTTGAGAATGATGTGGAACTGCCTCCCATTCCAAACAGAGCCCCATCTGAAAGTGAGCTGCCACAAAGGGTAAGGGTGTTTACCTCAACACCTCCTGTGACCACCTCAACACCTCCCTTGACCACCTCAACACCTCCCTTGACCACCTCAACACCTCGAGCCAAAAAAAGAAAAGTTGAGAGCAGTCAAGAAGCATTTTACGAAAGTATGGAAAAATGCTTGGGGGCTGTGGGCAAAAAACAGTCAATGAGACTTTTGCTGCTTTCATAGCCTCCGAGCTTGATAATTTGCCCTGCCCAAAGCAGCAGGTAGCAGCACGTCGAAAGCTCTGCGCTACACTCTTTGAGTGTCTAGAATAAAATATATTTCTTACCATTTTAGCAATGTTTTTCTTTTACAAAATTATTTTATATAAGCTACGATGATTTTAATCGACTTAATTTTAAAAATGAATTTTATTTATATACATAATTGTGTTTATTTTATGTAGTTCATTATCTCAGTTCTTGTAGAGATGAGAATTTTTTCAAAGAAACATCTTAATTTACATCCAGCTTTTATATTCATGGTGACACTCAAACATATCTGAACAACACAAAAATACTTGTGCGTTTTACACGTTGGCGAAGAAAAGGAGTGGAAAGTATTCAAATAATAGTTTTTATGTACAGGTTTTTATATAAATTTTGGAAAAATGTATAAAAAAAATTAAGTCACATGTCTAGGCAAAGAGGATATTAAATCGTGGTTAGTAAGGTGCATGAAAATGCTTATCTTTTCATAAATCCTCTTTTAATTTCTCTACAAAACACTTATTGTTATCCGCACAATTTGCCAGTCAGATATTATTGTAGTTTTGGATCAACATTTTTTTGTGAACAAGTATTTTCTAATACAAACATTATATAAATCAGTATAGTTAAAAATAAACTAATATACACCTATAACCATTTAATTTTGTTAACTTCTTGCAGAACTAATCTTAATATAGAATGATTTGTTAAAAAAAATTACAAATTCAAAAGCCACATTAAGAAAGTATTGACTTTATATTATCTCTAAAAAGTTTATTTTCAATAAAACTCAAGTATTTATTATGTTTTCCCTACTCAGATTTGGCCTAAGAAATATGCTATTTGCGTGAAAATCCCATTAGTCAATATATAAGTAACTTATAAACTCTTTACATCTTTTTGTTTGTTGTATAAGTATGAAGTGGCACACATAATGATTCATTATCAGATAGCGGTATTCTTACCAAAAAGGTTGGTCTCCCTTGGTATAAAGAATCAGTAATAAATATACCAACAAAAAAGATTGAGTCCCGTGTTTCAAAATAGGATTTATGAATTAGATGTTAATAATAAAGGAGATTCGAATTATGAGCAGAGATCAGTGTATGTTATTACATATATAAAATATTTTGCTGTTTGTTAGTACAAAATAAAAAGTAAAGTTGTATATTGTTTTAACTTCATTTTTATTGACTTGCGTTATATTACAAAAGTTATATTTTAAAATGCAAGTTTTGTTTTGATGACAATAAAAAAGGCAATGCATATTACTGTAAATGGTTCAACACAAAATGTTTATTAATAGTTCCTCTTTGACAGTGATAACACCACAGAATATCTTTTTTAATGGAAAAATTAAATGGAGGGTGATGGTATTTATATAACCGGGGTGGGAACATTTTAGCTTTGGTGTGCCAAACCAATATGATTCAGCATGCCACACAGTACAATATTTTTGAAACAATTTGATTCCCACTATAATGCATGTAGAATTAAAAAAAATAGAAGTCAATAATATAGATTTAAAGTTTTATTATACATTAATTTTGCATCATTTACAGATATTTCTTCATAAAAATAAACAGCATAAAATATAACTTTTTTTTATTCCCAGAAATAAAAATTGTACTTGTGTATTTTTTAAACATAATAAGAAAAAACATAAAATTCAAGTATTTCTCTTCATTACAGTTAAATAAAAAGAAATAATTATACATTGCATTAATATATTATAAATTTATTAAAAAAATATTAATGCAATGTATAATTGTTATCTTGCCAGGGTACAGCACCTTCAGAGTTAAAAAAATTACAAAATCTGTCCCTGACATCTTTTGCATAATTGGATCCCCTGCTAGAGATCCTTTGGCAGGAAATAAGTGGATTTGTGTTTTGCCGCCAGTTCCCTTCAATTAAAACTCCATTCAAAATATCCTCTCTGTCTGCACAGTCTTCAGGGATATATGTATTTTTTGACCTGTTAGTCAAAAAATTGTGTAGGGAACAGGCAGCTAACACAATTAATTTAGTATTTGGCACAGACGTCAAAAATGGTGAGTTAATATTAACGTCCAAATACCCTGAGGGCTTTTGGCGAGCAGCTAAAATGCCAAATGCATTTTTCTGAAACCCTCAAAATGGTGAACTCATGTGCCACGGGCTAAGCCCGCCAAATACCCTGAAGCGAGCAGCTAAAATGCCAAATGCATTTTCTGAAACCCTCGAGCACGGGAAAGTCTGTAGTTAAAAACTAAGCATTCCTTACTTAAATTACTGCCCGGATAGGGTTTCATGATATTTGGCATCAACGGAAAGGCATCATCAGCCACAATGACAAATGGCAATTTAGATGCCGATCCTGGTAACGCGGCTGCTTCAGGAATATTGATATCACCATTTGTAATGGCTTGCCTCAATTTAGATTTCCCCCATACGCCTCCATCACTAGCTCGTCCATTAGTGCCAACATCAACATACAAAAATTTTAAATTGGCATCTACAAGGGCCAACAGCACGATGCTGAAAAATCCCTTGTAGTTTCTGTATGTTGCTCCTGAATGAGAGGGGGGTTTTATTCGTATGTGTTTTCCGTCCATTGCACCAAGGCACAATGGAAAATTCCACTTTGCCCAAAATTCTTCTGCGACCATCTTCCACTCATTTCCGGATTCAGGGACTCGGATTTCTGACCCTAAATGGTGATAAATGGCTGCACAAACAGCTGGTATTATACCAGATATGGTATTTTGGGCTATCCGGAACTGATAACTCAAACAGGATTGCGTTTCACCTGATATGAATAAAAGAATATTTTTAATGCATTGAAGAAATTGAATAATATAAATTTATTGATCTAGAAAAGTAAATTTTCAATAAAATGGTACCATTGATTCATAATTAAATATGTTGTAATACCTGTTGCAAGATATCTCAATGTTAACGCAATCCTCTCGGCAGCAGGAATTGCCTTCCTCATTGAGGTATTCTTTCTCTCGATACTGGGAGATACAAGAGCTACGAGCTCCTCAAAAGTTGAAACGTCCATTCGTAAAAATCTACGATAACTTTCACTGTCCTATAAATAATAAAATATTTAATGATTTATAGAAAAATTAACTTTCAACAATGCAAATTGTTAATATATGCATAACTTTCATAAATATATTTTACCTAAAACAGATTGTAATTTGAGGAGTGAAAGACTCTGTGAGCTCATCCCCTCATTTTTCAAATATTATTTAAAGCAACTGTCTATAATGTTTTAAGCATAAAGCTTTAATTACAATACATAATATCAGCTGAAAAATGTTAGATAACATTTTTTTTTTTTTTTTACAAAAATGAAAAGACTGAGAGGATGTGAAAAACTTAATGAAATAAATAAATATAGGTACTAATTCAAAATTAATGTTATTCATATTTATGTAGAGATTTCATTAGGTCATTGTACATATATAAATAAAAAATGTTCATAAATACCATCTTATCATAAAATATATTCAGGTATGGAAAATGTTCAAATATGGTTCCAAGGTGGTTAATTAATATCTCCAAATTTCATGTAGACCATATGAAAATAATCAATAGTTTATTAAAAAATTCTGATCATATGCATAGGACTATTTATACCTATGCAGTGACGGCTCATGGAAGTGTGTGGGGGAGGGGTGCCCCTTACTTTTTGTAGCTTTAAAGTATTTTTTCTACAAAAGAAATTTATAACCAAAATAAAGTAGAAAGTTTGGGCTCCCCCACTTTTTTATCCATGCGCCGCCCATGTACATAAAGTTTAATGAAAAAAGATACTTACTTCGAGAGCTAATTCCTTCATTAAATTCTCGTAGCATCCTAATTGTATTCTCCGTTGCAGCCACTTTCTCTGCCATATTTTTCTTTTTTTTTGCTTTACTCATTTCAATGTCACAAATAGCAGCAAATCCAAGCGCAAGAATCACTTGATCGTCAGACGCCATATCTGTTCTTGACTGTCAATAAAAGCTCGAGCGGTATAAAAAAAATGTATGGTTGTTTCCGAAGGAGAAAAATCGGCGAGTAACATTTCAATGTGGTGAAAGTGCGCGGTTGACGTCAGAGCATGTCGTTTTGTTTACGGCAACCCTTCACTCCTCAGTAGGACGAAAAATTGCTCGAAATAAGTCTGCGTGTGATACGGCCTTAAGGGGAATGTTCGTTTGGGCCATGTGCTCTATTGTTTGAATTCATTCAAAACAAAGCACGTTTTCCTTTCTTTCTTACATCTTAATTTTGGTTTAAAAAATTAATGAAAATTCCTCGCTGAATTTATGTGGAGACGAGGAGTAAACGATCCACTTGAGCAAATTTTAAAGGGCATCCCCGTATTCTGGAAAAACCAATAATTATAAGCATTATTTTTAGGTAAAACTGTTTTGCTTACAATTCATTAATATTTGTTTTGTAGTTGAAAGTTTTCGACTTTTATTCCGTTGACTGTTTTGCCATTCGCTTCGCTTGATGACTTGGCTCGCGTTTGGCTCGCGTTTGGCTCACAATTGGCGACATTTGCGCCCGGCTAACGGAAAATTACCCAAAATTGCACCTATTTATTTCAAAGAATGTTTTGAGAAGCTTAATGAACTAAATCCTCTCACCTAGAACTTTAACACTCTTCATCTTAAATCGCAAACGCTTATTTAATATAAAACACTTTTTTTGAAAATTAAGATTCATTTGGCATTTGAAATAGATTGATTCATTTTCTAATGAAGAATATATTTATAAAGTGAATAAATGAGTTAATTAATGTCACACTCTATAAAGTAAAACGAGGAAACCTCATCAGTGGCGCACACAAAGGGGAGGGGGTCATCGGGTCAAGATTCGCCTCCCCCAAAGCCCTTGATTTTTTTTATTGTTTATAATCCTATATATATAGTACGTAAAATTTAATTTAGTAATTGTTATTAATAATTAATTTTATTTATTAATGCTAATTATTTATTCAATAATTATTTTTTGGACTGTTTTTCTCCCGAAAATAGACAAAATAATAATAATAATAAAAAAAATAGGTTGGACGGTGTATTGGAGTACATGATACGAGAATAGTGGATTTTCAACCCTGGACTTCCCTTGAAAAATTCCTGTGTGCGCTACTGGACCTCATAATTTTGAATCTCGGTCAGATTAATTCAAGGAGAAATGTTATCTTCGATACTCGAATAGTTTGAGCGAGAGATACAGAATGGATTACGTTCGAATTTCAAAAACTCTCTGTATTTATTTTAAATAAGTGTTTTATGTGCACAAAAAAAAATCATGGAAACGAATTTAATAACTAAATTGCGTGTGTGTGTTTTACCTTATTTATTACGAAATTTTTACAATATATTTGATATCGCGTTACACTTTTAACGCATATTATTGTGAAACCTAGAATTTGTTTTCAGAATAAACGTCCTGAAATGCTGCTTCCTCAGGAGCTCATCTTTCGTAACAATGGAATTTAAAACTTTGACATGACTTTTTTCTTTCTCTTCTCATGAGGTACAGTGAATATGGGTGACACGCCTCCGTGACCTATCTCTTTCCATTTTTGTCCTTTACTCCCCCCCTTTTTATAACTTTTCATTAGTAGAGTTTCCATATAGATCAAAGGTGAGAGCTTTTCGTAAATTTACAAGTGCGGGGCTCGGCTTTATCAAATATAGCTCTTGAGACATTAAACTAACAGAACATTTTATTCCGGTTTTTTTTCAAGAAAAACAAAAAAGTTATTTTTTTCTTGCATAAATATCTCCAAGTACATGTTTTTTGGTAGAAAAAATCAATTTCTGAATAAAAAAATCATCAAAATGCTATCCGATCGCTCCAAAATTTATTTTAAAAAGAAATTTGTCATATTATTTAAAGTACTTTCCCCAAAAACAATGGTACTATATTTTTAAAAACAAAGAGTAATAAAATATTTCAAACATTAAGAAATTAATTAATAGCTTTCACAATGGTAATAATTAAAAATTAATCAAATCTACCTATTGAAAACGCAGTAATTGACGCGAATCTTATTTTAAGAAACATAAAAATTTTGAATTTCAGAATATAAATAAATGAAAAAGGAGAAATGTTGAACAGCAAAGTAGAAAAGCAATATTTCTTTCTTTAAAATAATATTGAAAAAAGGACACTCGTTTTATTTACTTCAAATGCCTTTTTTTCCTCTTTTATAACATTTTTCTTTTTCGAATTTCTTTTGTTCCACGAGTTATTAATTTCCTTAAAAATAAATTAAATTAGAATATTTGACAAAATAAAGACTCCAATTAGAAGTAATTCACTCTGAAATCAAGAGATAAATCCGAAAGATATTTGTAGAGATTTGATTTCGAATAAAAAATAAGTTCCTTCTCAAGCAGTTTGTGCACCTTTTCAATTAAGAATATACTCGAGAACATTTTACTATAACGAACACTACCAAACATTTTAAGATGAATCATTTTATTTATGAAACGGATACTTTTTAATTTAATATTAAATGGATAAGTCACATCAAATAGAACTGAAATAGGATCCACAAATAAACAAGATATTTCAAAAGGAAACCAATTTTACGTTATTCAACAATTTACACCAATTTAAAAAAAAGGAAACTTAAAAAATAATTACTCTATTTAAAGGATTTCGGTAAATACCTAAGAAAATAAATTCCATTCAATTCTATTAAATATATTATTTAATCAAAAAGTGCTTGGAGAAAATATTTTTTAGAAAACCTCAATAAACTGAGAAGTTGAAAACCACGAATTTAAATTGAAAAAACAATGATATTCTTAACGGAAAAAATGTTTAACTTTGATTTTAATAGCTCTAGATCTGCTCTGTATGATTATTTGTGCACCTGGGAAAAGTTCACTGTTTAAATTAACTCTTTTAAAGATTTATGAAAATTACTTTAAAAGGAATTTATTTAGTGACATAATCGATTAATTTCATGATTAATGAGCTTTATTTTCCTGAATTACTGTTGTCTATGAAATGAGACACTACTCAAGTCGTAATTTATTGAAAGAAATATTTATTATGTTGAATGTAGTGAGACTGTTAACTACAATTTTTATAACTATATAGCAATAACTATTTTTATAGCAATTTTTTAAAAAAAATATACATATAGAAATTTTTTATAAAAAATATACATATAATGAAATTATATATATATATATATATATATATATATATATATTCTATTGAAAATATCCCTTTCATAAAAGTTTTGGGACTGGATCTTTTTAATGAAAATTGTAAATTCTGTTCAGTGTTTTTAAATAAACTAAATATTGATACATTTTCTATTTTTTAAGCTTTTATTCTCAAATTTTTCCATGCTAATTTTTGATGTATTTGTTTTGTTGTTACAAAGTGTTTTCGATTCTTAGGAAAACACTCATTTGATTTATTGTAATTAGTAGCTTATATTCATTACATTCAAATTCGTGCATTTTAATATTTACGGAAAAAGTTCACGACTCAAAGAATAACTCCTTTTATTAATAATTTCTTCATAGTTTTAGATTTGTGTGACAATTTAAATTTTTTTTAATCGCAACATTTTATTTTGCTTCCACTTTCTTTAGAAATACAAGAAATTTATAAATATGGTAAAATGACTACAACCTAAGGAGGATGAATGCTTTATTTAACAAGATGAAATATCTAAATTATACTAAACGGCAAAGGAGAACGTCTTTCTCCTACGTCTAAAGCTTAGCGTCCGTCTACATATTTTCCCGTGTGTCCTTTAGTCGGACATTCCAGACGGGGTGTGACGTCAGTGTGGACTGCTCCACCCTAAGTACAGGGGGAGGGGTTGTCCATTGCACATATCCAACCCTACATTGGCCATCATGACCGGGAAGGTGACCTCGCCTGATTACATACAATGATAAAATGCACAGATACATAGTAATGAAATATTAAAAATGTACACAGTTACACAGTAGATGAAAGAATTATACACAACACAAAATATCATCAAAGAAAAAGTACAAAAATACTGAAAAATAAACAAATTTAAAGTAATATTTCATAAATAGAAAAAATTTCATACATTACCACTGGGGTAAAACAAATTATGTTAACGATACAAATAAAATCAAGGCTAAAATAAGAATCGGGAATAAGGAACAGGAACATATTGAAGCAAGATGCTCCTACTTCTAAACACTTAAATTTGTACTAAAATGAAATAAGAAAATGTTAGAGTCATTCAATAAAAATGGTATCAAAAATTAATTAATTGATAAAAAGTCTGTTGTTAATGTCCATAACGAAAGTCTTTCACAGGAAGAAAAATTGTGAACAGTTTTTAATGGTGAAATCAAGTAGAGTTAGTTTGGTTTGGCCAGAGTTTCATGAATTCTGCACAAGTAGACGTTTTTGATGGTCCGTCGACAAAATCACACTTTTCTACGTCATAAGTGTCATTGTGCTTGACTTTTGTAACTTTGTATGGTCCGAGGTATTTTTGCTTAAGTTTCAAGCCTGGACCAAATTGAGTGCGTTTGATTGCTAATAGGTCATGTAGTTGATATTTATGAGCTTGTCTGCGCCGGAGATTGTACGTGCGGCGATTCCCATCTTGAACTTTGTAGATTTGCTTTTTGGCATCTTGACGGGGAGCATCCCGTTGTTCTTGGAATTGAGCTGTAATCTCATCGTTAAGAAGTTCGACAATCTCAATGTCCTGGCAAGACTTCATCTTGGTGCGGAAAAGGAGCTCAAATGGAGTCATCTTGATGCTTCTTTGAAAAGTTGAGTTCAGGATTTCTTGCAGGTGGGGTACGTGAGAATACCATTTCTCGGGATCGTCGACAGAAAGTTTTGACAGCACAGCAATGATGGGGGAATTTTGTTTTTCAATTTGGCCATTAGATCTTGGGAGACCAGTTGTAATGGAGATATGAAGGAGAGATGTTTTGCTTTTTACAGTAATATCTTCAACTGCGGAGGAAGTAAATGCGGATCTCCTTTATCAGTGATAATCCTAGCGGGGTTTCCGAAGACATGTCTTTGGTTTTCTAATCGATTTATGACTTCTGTAGCGTCCGTAGATCTAGTGGGATACAGCCATGTAAATTTACTGAAAGCGTCAATCACTGCAAAAACATGCTTATATTTCTTAGAAGTTGTCGCTAGGGGACCCAAATGATCTACATGAAATGTATGGAGAGGTAAATCGTTTTTTTTCTATCGGGTTAAGCCTGCCATCTTGTTTACCACGTTTCCGGTTTGTGAGAATGCATGTAACACAGTTTTGAATGCATTTTTCAACTTTGTCTTTAAGTCGTGGGATGTAAAAGTCTTTGCTAACTAAATCTTGTGTGCGTAGAACAGCAAAATGTCCACGTTCATGTGCAGTTTTAATGATGTTAGCCTGCATTTCGTCAGGTACCACTAGTAAATCGGTGCCATTGACTGTTTTGTAAAGAAGTTTGTTTTTTACGATATAGTCATGCGGCGTTGTTTCTAGAAGCGTCTTTATTGTTGTTATTTGGTCATCAGCCTGTTGTGCTTTGAGAAATTGAAGATGAACACTATTTTGGATTAGCATACAATGCGGAGGTCAACTCAGAGCATCCACATGAGCCACCTTTGAGCCTGTACGGTGTTCTATTGTATAATTAAATTCTTGGAGATAAAGTGCCCATATGGCTATCCTGGGGATAAGCTCTTTTTTACTTAGTGTTTTGACGAGGGCGTCACAGTCAGTAATAATTTTGAATGATGTTCCTAGCACATAGATGCGAAACTTTTTAAGTGCTTCGACCACTGCAAGGACTTCTAGTTCAAAACTAGTGTACTTTCTTTCATGGTCGGATGTCTTTTTTGACATGTAGAATACAGGGTGAAACTGGTTGTCATGTATGGATTTTTGGAGTAGGACTGCACCCAAACCATCGATTGACGCGTCAGTGTGAATCTCAGTGGGAGAATTTTGGTTAAAAATACTTAAAACGGGTTGTTGGGAAAGTAAGTATTTTAATATTTGAAATGCTGTCTGTTGTTCAGCATAAAATTGAAAAAGGGAGTCTTTACGAAGGAGGTCACTCAAAGGTTTTGCTATGGTCGAATATGAGGGTAAAAACTTTCTAAAATAGCCAGTAAGACCTAGAAATCGGCGAACGTCTTTAATATTTTTAAGATCAGGATAATTAATAACAGCTTTAGTTTTTGAAGGGGAAGGAAACAATCTACCGTTTTCTATAATATGGCCAAGAAACTCAATTGTATTACGTAAAAATTGACATTTTTTAAAATTTATTTCAAGTCCGTAATCACAATCTACCCGTAGAACAATTTTTAGATATTCAAGGGCTTGGGACTCATTAGCAGTGGGAATAACGATATCATCTCCATATATGGGAGAACAATACTTTTCGAAATCAGATGTCGGAAAATGGCATTTATGTACCGCATAAAGTTGGAAGGACAAGTACTTAGTCCAAAAGGCATTCGTCTAAATTGATACTGACCATTGTGAGTAACAAAACTAGTAAATTTACGGCTCCTTTCATTAACCGCGACATGGAAAAATCCATTTTTTAGATCTAGAGTAGTAAATATTTTAGCATTTTGGAGACAATCTAAAATATCGTCAATTAAAGGAAGAGGATAGTTATCTTTAATATGTTTACGATTTAAGCGTTTATAATCGATGCAAACTCTTGATTTCCCGTCTTTTTTCTTTACTACCACAACTTGACTAGCGTAAGGGGATGAACACGGCTCAACAATTCCATTTTTAACCCATTCATCAACTTGAGCGTCCACTATATCTCGTTCAGCAAATGGCAAACGTCGGGGCTTATGAAATATCGGTTCGTCGTCGGTGAGAGCGATATCAAGCTCAATGTTTACAGTTTTTGTTTTTTTATGCGTGTATGTCGATAGCAGTTGTTCGACTTCAGCTCGATTATGTTGAGAAACATTTGGACCGATATCAAATGTGGGTGAATCGTCAGAAATCGTCATAATAAAATTTTCATTTGCATTATCAGAAGGCCTTAAAATTTGTGCAAATTTTACGCCTGTAGGCGATATATTTCGATGTGCTTGTTTAATTACGTCACAACCAATTATAAGGTCATAATTTGTACAAGAATTTGGTACAACAGAAATAGTAACAGGAAAAATTTTATCATCGATAGTAATTTCAGAATCAAAAGTTCCTATCACATTAATTCGCGAAAAACCAAAACCTGTTAATAATGTGTTGGTTTGTTTCAGTGGCGGTGCATCTATATTTATGTAAGTAGACTTTCTTAATAGTGTTAAATTGCTGCCTGTGTCTACTAACCCGTTAAGTTTACGCCCAAAAATTGTTACGTCTTTAAACATATTAATAGGAGAAGGCAATTCATACACAGTATTTATACCAGAAGGTGGTGTAGAAGTGTTATTTAAATTAGCTCGTCGGCATTCAAATGATTTGTGACCATAAAGATTACATGAGAGGCATCTGAGGCCACGTGAATGATTAGGACAAGATTTGGATAGGTGACCTATATCATTACAATTAAAACAACGTTGGGGATTTTTAGCAGCGTCGGAAGCGTTAAATTTTGTGGGTTTTCTTTGGAAACTTTGTTGTTTAAAATCACGTCCTCGGCTTTCATATGAATGACGAAAATTCGGTGAATTAGAGTTATGTATTCCCATGTTTTTAATGACAGTTTCATAGGTACGTAATTTCTGCTTAAATTCGGAAAAGGAGGTTGCACCATAGAGGATTATTTTATATGAACGAGGCCCATCAATTCCATTAATGACGTACTGGATAATAGATGCTTCGTTAATTTTTGAATCACATCTATTTGCTAATTCACGCATGGAATTAAAATATTGCATTAAAGTCTCGGTTTTATACATTTTTCTTTTTTCTAATTCGCGGTGAATTTCTATGGAGGTAACTGAATCCGAAAATTCTTCAATTAAAGCTTTTTTGAATGACTCGTATGTATTTAAATTTCTTTGTGAAAAAAGAAATGATTTAGCAGTTCCACATACTAGACGTTTCGCGAAAATTAATTTTTGAGAAGAACTGATAGCTGGGAATAAATCAAAATTTTCTTCAACATCGCGAAAGAAACTATTTACAGAATAAAAATCTTCCCCGGTAAATTTTCTACTTGTCGCCAAAATATCCCGCAATTAAGTCCAAAACTGGGTATTCATCTCTATAAGGGAAGCATCGTTTGAATAGGGAGGAAAAGTATTTTGTGTACAAAGAGATGAAACGTTTTGATGTGCCGGCATGAAAGAATAACCTTGAACGCTGGGTAGGGGAGAATTACTGATCGGATGTTGAAAAGGGGAGTGCTAGTCTGTCCCTTCCGATGAAAAATTCCTGTCTAACGTGATTCGTTTTTGAAACGTGGTTTTTGAAACTACGTTTTCGCCTTCGGAAAAGGATGCCTCCGAATTATTTAATGTTAGTTGGAATTCATCTAAGTTCGTCAAAGCTTTAAATATACTATTGCATAAATTTTGCTCATTTGTTTCAACGTCTAAATGCAATAAATTAGCGACTGAGATAAAATCAAGCAATGAGAATTCGGTTAAAATTTTTTCTTTGTGCTCTTCAACTCTAAACTCTTTAGGGATTGTAGAAAAATTTCTTATTTTATTTCGCGAAGAACGGTCAAATTCGGTGAATCCTAATATAGAATTTAATGTTTTTACAGCACGAGTTGTACCACATTTCAACGAATTAGCAATTATAGGAATATCGCCTAATTTAATATTTTTACAGAACATCTTAATATACAAAATTAATCACTTTGAAAATTTATAGACGGTGCAAGGTTGTAATCAAAATTTCCCTATCACACTCTGAGTTAAAACTACTAAATACAGTAATTTTAAAGCCAAAATAAACAAAAAAATACGTTTAATTAAATTTTGCCTACCTGGGGTTGGGGAGCAGTCCATACAATAAATCCAAAACCAGTTGAGGCACTAAATGAATCCAAGAAAAAGAAATTCCAACAGCAACACGTTTTTACGCTTTTTACAATGTAGCGTCCACTGAAGAAAAATATTAACGCGTCTTAAAAATTTTCTCTCGTCTAGAGGAGATTTTCCTTAATATGCAAGAGAAAGGTCGAGGCCCCAAAATATGGGAAAATGACTACAACCTAAGGAGGATGAATGCTTTATTTAACAAGATGAAATATCTAAATTATACTAAACGGCAAAGAAAAACGTCTTTCTCCTACGTCTAAAGCTTAGCGTCCGTCTACATATTTTCCCGTGTGTCCTTTAGTCGGACATTCCAGACGGGGTGTGACGTCAGTGTGGACTGCTCCACCCTAAGTACAGGGGGAGGGGTTGTCCATTGCCCATATTCAACCCTACATATATAATGATTATATATATATAAGTTTTTCAATTGAAAAAAAAATAAATTTCGTTATAGCAATATAGATTTGAAATTTGAATTATATTACATTAGTTTTTTTCCCATTAATAATCACCCAGAAATAAATGAATAAGAACATATTTCCTTATGACTTATTAAGTATATGTATTTCATTTTTAATATGAAAAAATACTAGGCAGAGAGAGAGAGATTCCAATAAAAATACTAATCAGATAAAAGCAAAGTGGTTTTGTGATAAATTAAGCAATTAATTATATTTTAAAGCAGCAAGATTTTCATCTAAATAATAATGTTTTAATGTAAACAGCAGTGTTATTTTGATGTATTATGAAATGCTTTTATTTAATACTAAGACGAATCATAATATTATGACCATTTTGTAAGTTAACGCTACCATTGTGTGAAAAATCACAGACAATATAGACAAACCTGTTTTTTGTAATATGTATAAAGATGATAGCTCAGCACGGGTTCATATAGCAGAAGTTACTATAATGGATAAATCACGCAATTTTGAAAAAGTCATGATCCTCGGTTTTCGAACACGGGTTGGAACAATTTCTGAAACCACCAGCTGTGATGAAATATTCGCTTTGTGCCTCTATGTATTAAATGGAAATGTCACGGTGTGCAAACTGTGGGGAACCAAGGAGAATTAACGAGAGAGATAAACGTTGTCTGGTTAAGACTAAATCATCGATAAAGAGTGACAGCTTAAATGAATCAACAATGCACTAGAAGAGAATAATAACGCAACGCATGTTATTGCGTTTTGGGCTTCACAAACGATGTCTCATTACAGCGCCCTTGTTGACCAACATTCATCATAAGAAATATCGTCAACATACATTCCTGTACAAAAATCGGAGCATAGAACAGTGGGAAAATACTGCCTTTTCAGATGAATCTTATAGTCTCGTTTATTATTGCATCGGGTTGATGGGCCGCTGGCATAATTGCCGGGAAGCAACATAAAACAAGCTTCCACCAACCACCACTGCTGAACGTTAACAAGATGGAAAAGTACAGTGAAATGGGTTCAGGATTTCTTTGCATGCTTTGGGTCTATTAATTCCTCTGGAAGGTACTCTCAATAGCCGTGCATACTTATCCATCGCGCGGCCGATCAAATACATCTCTATATAGCAACTGTGTATCTTGCGAATGATGGAGTCTTTTAGTGGGACAATGCCACTGATGGGCCATAATTGTCCATGAATGGCTCGAAGAACATGGAGATGACAGCCATTTGTTACCATGACAATAAAATTCTCCAGATCTCAATGTTTGCAAAAATCTGTTGGGTTATCTGGATCGGCACTTAAGACAGCAAAACCTTCAATTGCGGAATCTTCACGTGTGAAGATTCCGGAGTGATACTTTGCTATTCACAGGATCAAATATTCTCATAGAAACTTTCCAATCTCATACCAAGTCCACATGCTCCCGACTGATGTTTTCAGTGCAAAAGGAAGCTATTCCGGGTACTAGGTAAGTAGTCCTAATATTATCATTCTCTCGAATGAGTATATAGAAATGTTCAAAATCCAAATTTCTAGAAAATCATAGATTTAACCAATGATATCTACAGTTGTGAATGTTGTTCGTCTTTTTGATTTCAAATCCAACAATAAGTTCAGCTAAAAATAAATTTTAATAAAATATAAATGAAAAATTAGTAAAAGTTAGGGTAAGTAAAATACTTAAATAAAATGAAAACAAAATCAAAACATTTTTAGTAATTTATTATTTGGGATCAAATTACAGCTTAAATCGCCAAATAATTGTTCTTAATTATTTTAGCGAGAGAGTTGTTTATATCTTTTAACGTTATACTAATTTTTTTGTACCTGCAGGATCTGAGATACAAAGGGTAATTAACTTCACTAGGGTACTTAATTTCTTATTAATGTCACATTTTGAAATAAAATGAGGGCTATTGGTGGAATAACCAAAGGAACCAAGCTCACCGAAAAGGGTTTAGATACTCAATCTGCAGCCTGCGGGCATCATGTGGCCCACCGGGCCTTTCTGAGTGACCCGAACATGGCTCATTGCACTAAACAATTCAATTTTTAAAAACAATTTATTAGAAATGTGAAGGAAAAACCTATCAATCATGCAATCAGATCTACTAATTTTGCTGTCGATATCGTACGGGTATGAATTGCAAGGATTTTTTTTTATTTGTAACTAACGATAAATAACAAATAATTTTGAAATAGTGAACTGAAGTGGAGTAGTGATTATTTTATGGGTAAAACTGAGTTTTAATTATAAACAAATAATACTGATTTCAGTTTGGAATCTAGTCAAAAATCCAGTCCTCTTTGATGCCATTTTATACTTGATAAATTGATATTTGAAATAAAAATGTCAGCTTTGTATGACAGTAGAATGTAAACTGAGAGCTCGATTATGGATGAATTGATTGATTGCATATTAACGTCACACTCTTCAGCTACACGAGGGCTTTTGGTGACGGACCACGTCATTTTGAACCATGGTCAAATGACGTGGACGACACCTGTGAGCTGACACCCCCTCACCTAACTACCACACCAACAGGAGGACGTTTCAGCTCACGACAGATTTAACGTGCATCGCTGCCCTACACGGCGAGTTTTTAGTGGTACTAGGCTCGAACTCGTGACAAGGCAAGCCACGATCTGATACATATACCACTTGGCTACCGCGGCCACTGGTTATGGATGAAAGGGAACTGAAACAAACAATATACAGGAAGCAAATAATCAAAAAATGCGTAAAACCGAAAAAAAATTCTTGTGTGTGTTTGATAGAGATTAATATAGTATTAAAAGCTAAAAATTACTAATAATTTGATCATTTTCCCACATTTTAGGTGTCCAACGTTGCCTTGGTCTAATAATGTATTCCCCCCATTCATCCTCATGTTGCGGCCCGCGTGAAATATCTGTCATATGTATTCGGCGGGAAAAAAGGTTAAGTACCCCTGGTTTAGAGCCACAAATCGGAGCCGGAGAAACAAGTTCTCCGGCACTTAGCTCTTATTGAGCAAAAAATATTTCTTTACAGGTTAGAGCAACTGTTCTAAAGTAAGGACCATTGGTGATGTAATTCTAAACCTTGGCCAAGTGACGAGGACAACAGGTGGATTGGTGCCCTACTCTCCTAACTTCCATATTACGCCAAAGAGAAGATTTTGAGCTACGACAAAATTTAACGTGTATCAACCCTTCTGCATGCACCAGAACTCGAGCATGCGATTCGACAACAACAGCCACGAGATCATTACCATTACCACAGGGCCACCACTTTTTTCACACAATTCCTACTACTCTCTTTATATATATACACTTTTAGTGGATGACACTTGATGGTGATACATTTGTTTTCAAATATTAATTATAATTCATTTTTATTTTTTAATTTATTCTGCGTTATTTCTGATAAAGTTAGAACTAGCACGCGGGAACAGATGGCGCCGGCTACCGAATTTTTTCTTCGCTTCAAATATATATTTCTTAAACTTGTAACGGATGACACTTGATGTTCACAAAGTTTTTTTCAAATATTGAGATTTATTAAATTTAATCCACCAAAATAAAATTTTTCTTTGTTAATTTCAAAATTTTTTCTTTATATTACTTGTTCTACAGAAATTTACAGACAAAAACAAAAATTCAAAAAAAATGGCATAGTTTCTTCACATTTCTTACACAATTCGAAAATTACAATGTTACAGGTTAGTAAAAAGGAATAATGAAGAATAAATAGGGTAAATGAAAAAAAAAAAATTACATGTTGGTGACATAACGTAATTTTAAGCAATGGTCAAGTGACAAGGATGACACCGGAGATTATACACAACTTTCCAAACTTCCCCATCCCAGCATCCTGAGGATTAAGCCTCAACAGTTTGAACGCGATTACAGCCTTTTCTACATAGCGGATGTTTTTGGCACTAGACTGAAATCCACGACTGAACAAATACAACGCCGGCCGCGAGTGCGCAACCATGATTAGCCAGGGGCATATGCAATTGATTGAGTAACATTAACCAAGTTTCATAATTAAGGATATACAATTCTTAAAAACTGCTCAAAAACACAAGAAAAGTACAAGAATCACGCCACGTGTTTACAGTGGAACGCGTCGTTGAATGCTATTAATCTTTTTTCGCTTGAAGTTGTTGATGGTACTTAAATGGGGCAGAAAACCTTTCTATGATACAGCTCAAAACCATTCTTAACCAACTCAATGAATTTAACATAAACAACATTTCCGGCAAAAATAAATAAATAAATAAGAACAAAAAAAAGCTTCGAACAGCTACATCTCCGCAACACACAATATTAAATGAAAAATGTGCGTGGATATATCCTGAATTTTTATGGAACCACTTCAGAAAGTAACTTTTTTCCATTCATCCACTTCGACACTCGAATAAAATAATAATTTCTTCCAGAAAACTGCTCCTATTAATTATTTTAGACTGAAAAGTAATTTTCGACTGATCATAGAATCAACACAAAGGATAATAGAGTCTTTAGGATTCGATTATCTAACTTTATAAGTATAAAATCGAAAATCAAATGTTAATACTACGCTTCCTAATTATAACCCTTCAGTAAAAATAGATCAAAATTTGAGTAAAAGTCAAATACTCGTGAAAAAATTATCACAAGATCTTTGATACGAGTAAAAAAGTTACTCATAAAACCTAAATATGCTAAAAGTACTCACATCTTATTCAACGCTTAAGCAGATTGAATAAAAATCAAAAAATTGATATTATCTATACTGCTGGCCACACAAAATGCATTCTAAATGACATGCAAACCATGTGAAATTAACATCATGCGTTAACGGCGATGAAATATGCAAATCATTAGTATAATAGCCCGTGATGTGCAAGCGCTATATAAGAGAAGAACAGATTGGCGATTTGAAGTACTTCAATTGTTTTTTCATGCGGTTTATTTTCTTTTGAGTAAGCTGTTCACCTATGCCTCGTGGAAGACATCGAACGTCTTTTGACCAAAGTACGACCGAGGAAGAATAGTAGCCTATAGGAATTCGGATTATCCTTTAGAGAAATCTGTCAAAGTGCTGGAGGAAACCAAGCAGCCGTGATGCGTATATGTCATCGCTGGATGCAGGAGGAATCAACGGGGCCGATCGCACTCACCTCAAGGCACTACTGCCCGTGACGACAGGTGGATTGCGCGCATGGTAGTGATGGATCGTGCAGCCATAGCACGAACCATAGCATGACAGATCCAGTCTGTTACGCATCATTCAGTGTTCGCTCGTACCATTCGAGGCCATTTGCAGCAGAGTGAAATGTCCGCAAGGCGTCCATTGTCTCGTTTACCCTTGACTGGAAACATGTGTTTGCGCCGCCAATAGTGCGATGAACGTTGGACGTGGACAACGGAATGGAATGAAGTGTCTATTGATGAATCCTACTTCTGCCTGCAACAGCACGATGGTTGGATTCGAGTTTGGAGACACAGTGGTGAAAGGATGCTGAACTGTTGCGTTATGCATCGCCACACTGGTCCTGCACCCGGTATCATGGTTTAGGGTGGATTTTACTGTCGCACCCTTCTAGTACGCATTGCCGGTACACTAAGTAGTCAGTGCCACATCTCTGAGCTGTAGGAGCCCGTGGTCAGTGCTACATTCAGCGCTTGCACATCAGTCATATTTCAATGGAATAATGCGTCACCACACGTGACACGCAATGTTCAAGAGTTCTTCTTTTCTCGTACTGAATTGCTTCCTTGGCCTGCTTATTCTCCCGATGTATCACCAATCGAAAACGTATGATTCTTGCTTACACAACGACTGACTCGGGATACATCACCCACTGTTACACCAGGTCAATTTTGGCAATATGTGAAAGCCGCACGGACTGCTGTATCCAAAAATATATCCCAAGTCTATTTGATTCTCTGCCGAGGCGTGTGGCAGTGGTTATTGCCAACAATGGTGGCTACACTGATTTTGTCATCCTCCACATGTCACAAGAGGTAGTTATTTTTATCGTTTGATCTTTGTTCAACATGTTATCTGCCAAATAAATTTCGCTGTGATATCTCTGATTGTTCTTGAGGTTGCATTTTGTGTGGCCAGCAGTGTAATTTAATATTTCAGTATTTTGAGTAATATGTCGACTTTACGAATTTACATTCGCGAATACCTAATTTACCACATGCTATCAACATTTTCTGCTGTTTTGTTGTGACACCAAGCAGCTCAACACTTTCATAGCGGCAATGATACGTCTTTAACCCCCACTCCGCAGTGCTAAAATTGAAATAAAACATATTTCTTTAAAACTTGAACAATTTCACTTTGAAAAATAATAATCAATTGCAATCAATGACAATTCTCACTGTAATTATTTATTTGTGGACTAGAAGATGAGTTATCTCGTCTATATCGCGATAAATGTGTTAAATAGCATTTTGTCTACAAAAACGAGTGCTGCGTTCAAATTGTCCATGAACGAGTTTATTTCTACTTAAGAATTATTTTTATGTATATTGTTTTAGATTATTGTCTTTAATAATTTAAGTTCACTTTCAATGATTAGAGACTTTTAAGAAAATGTATACTAGATATTTCACAGAAACACATTTCAATTTTTTTTTTACCACCATGACACAAAGTATTCTCAATACGATGAAATCTTTCGAGGCACAATTTGATATTTTAGAATTCATTGTTAAAACGGTCACAATTTCTGATAACCTTCAAATATTTATGGCTTAAGTCTTACATTCCAAATTTTTGTCTCGATAGATTTTTTTATTAAGGTATCATTTCGAAGCAACACGAAAGCAATTGGCAACGAACCTTGTATTTTTCAGCCATAGTCCAAAGACACAAATATTTCTGTGTGAGCTGGTAACCCATTTTTCAAACATCAACAGGGAAGGCTTAGGACAGGGGACTCTTCCCATGGTAAGGGCTAATTCTACAGCTTTTAAGTGGTGTAGGTGTAGCCTTTCTGTATTCAAATGTATTTTTTCTTTTCTTATGTTTTCGGCATTATACCTACCTTTTTAAAATATGACACATTACTACTACACCATAGAGAGAGTGGACGTACTCAATGTCGTGAGCAGAGAACATTCGTGAACCGATGAATCTAAAACCGACGTATGTACTTAATTTGTTCGTTGCCGAATCCCACGTCATTGCGGGACATGATATCAACACGAGAAACCTATTCCATGCAAGCGCGGGATGTGGTAAGATGTCTCAATAGCCAATTCCGTGCTATCACGGGAAGAGCTGATCATCACCATTTATTCTCCCCTTCAAACGGCATTTAGGAAAAAAATTCTTTTATACGGCTGACATCGCAGTGATTTCTGTTTTTCCCTATACTGGCAAGTGAACATGTTAAACGTGCTTTCAATGAAGGTACATGGGTCGTCCACACAATTATCGAATCATTTGCTCAAGTAAACACAGTCGCATCAATTGTGAAGAGCCGATTCTCCCAGTCTAGCTGGTGTTGGTGTTCCATAAATGTTTCTGTTAGTATGCGCGTATTAGGTCTTAGTAAAGGCAGTCACCCCAAAATGTTTTGGCGGTCGATCACGTCCAACTTAATGCTCATTTCTGACAAAGCTTCGGTTGAACATGTATCAGCCCCTATATAGGTGGACTTTTAGAGGCATCAGAAGAATTTTTGTCTTGAAATTCAAAAATGTTTGATATCTTTTTACACGGATTGTTTTTAATAAATAATCTTGATAAATTGATGTATGAAAACACACCACTTGTTTACCAGTAAGTTACAAGATAGGAAGAGCAGATTTTTTCATCAACGCTTAAAATTAAAACATGCATCCATTTCTTTAATTGAAACATATTCTCGTCTTCAAACTGAATCGCTAGATCGAATGCAAATAGTGGCGCTATTAATCAAATCAAGGTAGCGGGAGAGGAGTTAATAATTTTTCATTCTTGTTATTTTACACCACAGGAACTACATTATAACTATTAAATTAATTACACTGTATGCAAAATCGAAGCCCAGTGGATGATTGGTAGCGCATCGCGCTTCCTCACCACAGGTCCGAGGTTCATACCCCGGGTTGGGTGAGGTCAACTTAGCCTTTCATCCCTTCAGAGGGTCGATAAATGAGTACCAAGCATGCTTGGGAGCTTAACACTGGGGGTTTCGCGCCAGACTGCCACTTTGCTTATGCACCTCAAGGCCACATATACTGAGTTGGACACAGTAGGCTTTGGCCCTCCTGGGCTGTTGTTCCACTGAGTAAGCATACAAAATCATGTAATCAACAATGCCAATATAAGTTATTTTATATCTATCATTTTATTCGGTTTATGTATAACAAAGCGGATCAGAATAATTATTTTAGACTCCCACGAAGAGACGTTCTACTCCTCTAATCAGAGCGGTTAACAGTTACAATTATGTAGTATAAAATCTGCTACACCTTCCCCTACCCGATGAACGATGTTTATCAAAAGTAAAAAAATCGTACAGATAAATATATATTAATTCGGTTAATACTATCACTTCATGCACAATGATTACAACAAATTCAAATAAAAAAATATTCTTAACTAGTTTATTTCAAAACTATTATTCATACAATATCAGTATTAACGTAAGATATGTACAGAGTGTTTTTTTTCCAGGTATAGAAGTTTAGGTTGGCATTACTTTCCAAGATGGCGACCGATTTAACAGCTGTCAAGTAATTTATTCTCAGTTTGGTTTGGCAATTCATCATGAATAGACTCACGCCTGAACAACGCTTTCAAATTGTGCAATTTTATTTCGAAAATAATGGTCGATTTTCATAATCGAATTTTGTTTAGCGATGAAGCGCACTTCTGGTTGAATGGCTACGTCAACAAACAAAACTGCCGCATTTGGAGTGAAGCTAATCCACAAGTGTGTGTCGAAACACCGTTACATCCAGAAAAACTGACTGTTTGGTGCGCTTTATGGGCTGGTGGAATCCTTCTTCAAAAACGATGAAGGCCACAACGTTACAGTCAAGGGTGATCGGTATAGAGCCATGATTACTAACTTTTTCATTCCTGAATTGAACAATCATGATGTCCAGGAGCTGTGGTTCTAACAAGACGGCGCAACATGTCACACAGCTCATGCCACAATCGATTTATTGAAAGACACGTTTGGTGACCGCCTAATTTCACGTTTTGGACCTGTGAATTGGCCTCCCAGATCTTGTGATTTAACACCGCTAGACTATTTTCTGTGGGTCTATGTAAAGTCATTGGTCTATGCGGATAAGCCACAAACGCTTAACCATTTGGAAGACAACATTCGCCGTGTTATTGCCGATATACGGTCACAAATGTTGGAAAAAGTCATCGAAAATTGGACTACATCCGAGCCAGCCGTGGCAGTCATATGCCAGAAATCATATTTAAAATGTAATGCCACAAGATTATCTTTCGAATAAAAAAAAATTCATGTCAATCGAATAATACATCGTTGTTTTATTGCAATTTAAAGTTCTATACCTCTAAAAAAAACACCCTTTAGTAATTATGCTAAATCGAGAATTAAGGCAATTTACTCTAAAAGTTTTGACAATCAAAAATGAATTATAATGAATAAATGAAACATAGACATATCTAAAAAAGGAACAAGTTAGAAATGTATATGTTCAGACTTTCTAAATCTCACTATTTTTTTCCGTTATTCATAGTAATGTCTAACATCAGATTTCCTATACGAATTGTTTATTCATCTAATTGTTGTTTTCCAAATAAAATTTCTGAACCTATACTGGTTAAACGAATTGCATATCATAATTATTTCTCCTAATTCAAACACTTAATAAAGAATTAATTTACCAGACGCTAGAAAATTTATTTCTGTAATTCTATCATTCCTAAATGCTTTATTATTATTTTTTTAGGGATCAGTTCTGTATTGCAGATCTAGTCCACTAAATTAAATATAGCAAGATTTAAATTATACTAGCAGAGTCACACACAAGCAATACTCTACCCAATCCATTTTGATTTCCGGATTTTATTATTGCAGAGCAAGTTTGTAAAATACTGTTTCTCTTTTAGAACGTGAAGACATTGAATTAACTAGTTTTATTTTCAGTATTGCCTCCGTTTTTTGTTCATTCTGTTTTCAATATTGCTGATGTGCTCAGAATATTAACATTAGATACACAAATCGATTCATGATTTTTACTATTACAACTTTTACAAGCATTCATAAAAATTATACTGTTTTTACTAACAAGGAGAGGGCACGACTATTCATTTGGGGTCGAGACTTGGTGTAATAGTAGTACTCCTTTACGGTGTACAACCCTCAATGTAATTCCGTCGAATGGCCAGTCAATTCGGAGAAAAAAAGCCTTCGAAATTCATGCTTAGCTTTTATATCATTGAATTTCAATTTCCTCCAACGATTTCGTAGCTTGGTTGATATATCGTCTGCATACTATGCGTGAGGTTTGGGTTCGATGCATGGCGGTCAGTTTTTTTTCACATTTCATTTAATTACTTTTAAAATTAAATAAACTTATTTATGAAAGGTTTACTAAATATTAAATGATATTTTATGTAATTATTTTGTATTTTATAATGTAAAAACAATTAAATAAATTTATTATTAAAATTATTTAAAAGTTTTATTAATAAAAATATTTATTAATAATTAAAATTATTTAAAATAATTATTTAAAATTATTTAAAACACATTTTAGTTAAAATAAATACTTAAAATGAATTAATAAGATTTATTAATAAGAATTATTATTAAAATTATTAATTTATTTTTTAAAGTTTTTATTTTTTATTAAAAGGAATAATAAGATTTATTAATAAGAATTGTTATTAAAATTATTAATTTATTTTTAAATTTTTTTATTTTTATTAAAATGATTAATAATTTATTATTGAAATAATTATTAATTTATTATTGAAATGATTAAATGATTATTAATTTATTATTAAAATGATTAATAATTTATTATTAAAATTATTATTAATTTATTATTAAAATTATTATTAATTTATTATTAATTTATTATTTATAATTGAAATAAATTATTAATTTTTAAAAATTATTTAAAAATAAACTTTTTAAAATTATTTAAATTTATTTAAAAATAGACTTATTAAATGTTCTATAAAACTATAAAATTAAATTAATATATAAAAAAGACATTTTTATTATATTAATTACAAAATAATTTAATAATAATATACTTTATAAATTATTTCCTATTATATATAATATTTTATTTATAGCATATTTTATTTCACATTATAAAACTATTTGTTACCAATTTTTATGTATAATATTTCATATTTATTATATATTTTATTATAAATATTATTTATTAATATAAAAATATATTTTTATAAATAAAATTTAATATAAATATTTATATAGTTAGTGTTTTTTTTTTACTTTATAAAATACAAAATTACATAACATATCATTTAATATTTAATAAGCCTTTCATGGATAAGTTTATTTAATTTTAAAAATAATTAAATTAAATGAAAAAAAATTGACCAATCCATCGAACCCAGACCTCGCGCATAGTATGCTGACGATATATCAACCAAGCTACGAAATCGTTGGAGTAAATTGAAATTTAATTGTATAAAAGCTAAGCATGAATTTCGAAAGCTTTTTTCTCCGAATTGACTGGCTATTCGACGGAATTACATTTAGAGAGGGCTGAACACCCTAAAGGGGGGAGTACTACTATTACATCAAGTCTCGACCCCAAATGAATTTCCTTTTAGTCGTGCCCTCTCCTTGTAAGATGTGTGCTCTCTTAAGAACCCATAAAACGTCTGCACAGAATTTTAAGTTTTTCTCTGGAAAAGCAGATAATTTACTAAATTTAATAGAATCATATAAATCTTCATAAAATAAGCAAATTTTAATCCCAGTTACTCTTATGTAGAGGTTGGTGGAATATGCAAATTATTTTTATTCTCAAATTTAACGCGACTACCTGAATTCGAATGTTGTCATTTAAGTAGTACGCAGATTTCTGGCATTCTACTTCCATTTTCATGAAAAATTGGGTACTTAACCATTTTGGAGGGCCGTAAAAATGCAACAGATAAATCGCCAATCAATGGTATAAAAAAATAGTTATTTTTCTTCAATGCAGGAAGCAATTAAAAATTTCATGCCTCTATAGTAAAATAATAATTTAAAAATTGAATCTCAAATTGAGATTATCACCTTATTTTGCATTGGTGCTTAATTTGGAGGGAAAAAAATAACCATCTTAATGGCTTCCCGAAAAGGAAAAGTACCAAAAATTTTGGCAACTCGGTTACATTTAATTCTGCTTTCGATTTTCTTTGACGATCAAATTCTAAGTTTAGATCTTCCTGCGATAATTTCTGTAAAATTAGACAAAGAAATGACCCTATGTACCCGTTGTAACATTGAGGGTTTTTATATATATAAAGTTCGTATATTTGTATCAAATTCGTCCTTTTTTTCTTAATGTAGCTGCATTTGAAGATCACTTGCCATTTTCTAGATTTTATAAATTGTTCGAGTGCACATTAACAGTTAAGTCTTCCCCTACCAAATCTGCTGGTTAAAATTTCTATTGTGGAAGCATTAATCTGCTTCATTAGCGATTAGCCACTAATAGCATTTAAAACTGTTCCTCCACACAATGATTTCACACAATTTAATTTATTAACAGAATTAAGTGACTGTATCTCTGTATGTTGTGTATCTGATTTTGAAATGGACTCCGAAATTTTACCAATTTTACTTGGATCACCAAAATATTTATTTATACATAATTTCGGTAACTTACTTGAATTTGTAACTTAATATTTTGATCGTATGAAAATTCAGAATTCGAAATTTCGCTTCGTCTTGTAAATTTAGTTTCGTCTTTTAAATTTATATATCTTTATTCGTTTAGGTAACTAAGATATATAAGTGAATAGTTTTTCGTTATATTCTTTGGCAGTATTTATATCGGATTCAAGTTTTTAACTACAATAGGTCCTGAAGGCTTCCGTCAATAAACTGTCAATTTTCTATTTTATCAATGTCTGATCCATTACGGTTTCAAAATCAACACTACTACCATCATTATCATTTAAAGTGGTTTCAATTTTGGAGCTTAATTTCGTACATAATCCTCTCAGCACCATTCTATTCTTTTTTATTCTAGAAATATCAGCAATGTTTACAAAATAAGAAAATATTTCTACTCACAGCTTTGGAGATCCCATATGACAATTTTCATAAAATAATCCAAATTACAAATAATCCAATCTAAAGGTCTAAGTTCCGTGTGTTCCAGCTCTAAAATTTCTGTGGCATAATCAGATTAAAATAATGGGGCAGCAGTTCGCAATTTTCCATTTTTTTTTCTTTTTACACCACATGAACTAAATTATAACTACTAAATGAATGATTGCTCAATATAAAATATATCATCAACATTCTCAATAAAAGGCATTTCTTATCCATACCTTATTCGATTTATATACTTGCCTGAATTAAAATGACTGTTCTAATTTCCCACACATCTTGTGTGTTCAGAATTCAGAGACGTTTTACTCGTCGAAATCAAAACACTGCTTTTTGCGCCACTCGCCAGTCAGCGCGGTTTACAGTTACAATGCAAAATGTGAAACAGAAACGGAATTAGACTGCATAAGCAATCGCCAATGTTTATGAGGTGCTTAAATATCAAAATTCCTTTGCATCCTTCTATTCAAATTTTCCTTTCAAACTACAATGTAGCATTTCTGTTACCCATTATGTAGCATTTGAATAAAGAGTTGACGTTTACCAAAGTGATATGTATCAAGTTGTTGTTCGAGATCAACATTGCTGCCGTTCCCAAGTGACACACTTCTAGCTCCTTTAAATGACTTGAGAATATATCTGATTAATCATTGAATTTACTTAAGAATTTATAGGATGAAATAGGGTCCAATTTACTATTAAATTACTTGGGGCAATTTCAAAATGAGGGTAATTGGTTTATAAGACTTTAATACTGTCACTTGGGTCTTAAAACACGATTGATTCTGTGATGTCCGATTCCTGTTGTATTCCAATGGAAGATAATCTAACCTGCTTTTAATATATGCCTGTAGTAAAATGTTCCGACGAATTTGTTTCCAAGTTCTCTTATGGAATGATTGATTGGCTGTGGTTGGTTTGTTGATTTTATCAAAGCAACGGTCAGATTTGACCAAGCTGTGTCAAATACATATATTAATTAGATATCTTCGATCTAGACTAAAACGGAGGGGAAAATACTACATATATAGTGTGTGTTCAACAAAGGAGGTTGGAAAATAGGGAAAAATCGCCAGAGCACTTTGAGGAGTGGTCATTTTCGCTTAGGAGCGATATTAAATTCTGTGAGAATGAAGAAAGATCACTCGGGGGAGGGGGTTATAAATCCCATACTTTTCTAAAAAATTTAAGAACCTGAAGGATCTAAAGAAACAACCAAAGAAATTAAAATCTACAAATGTGGAAAGTATAAATTTGTGTATCCAGAGTATCTATTTATATATCCAGTTGGAAAATAATTAGCACTAAATTTTTATTTTTTAATGGGAAAACATCGATTCCCTGAATTTCAATTCGACACACCGATTTTTTTAATATTCTTTTTCCTGTATTTTTAAGCTCATTATTTAATTTTAGAATTTAACTTTAAGATATAAAATAAGTATCAAATGCGTAATAATTACTTGTGTAACAAATTAGTCATAATACGTAAGTAATTTTGGTGACCTTTTTAAATACATTTAAAATACAGACAAATCATGCTACATATGCTAGAAAAAAATTTAAAGAGGCTAAATTTAGGTATTTCAATATTTTATGACAATCAATAATTTCCTTTGAAAGAAAAAATTTCCTTATAAACAATTTATTAAAATTTTTAAACAGATTCTTCTCTCTCATTAAATATATTATTTAATATTTATAATCAAATTAACACATTTATAGTTTTTTCATCGTTTTGAATTTTTATTATAGAGAAAGTCTGAAATAAAAACTCCTCGGTTTTATTGATAAATCATGCTATGTTATTCATACAAATTCTCGTTTTTAAATAACATCTATCAATATCAGAAAGAAAAAAGTTTTGAACCATTCCTTTTAAAAGCTCAGAATTCTTATTTTTCACAGTAATAATAACAATTAAAGAAATTTCTTTCTTTTTTAAGAGAATTACAAAATAAAAAATGGCGATATATTTTTCTTTTCTTATTTAAATAGAAAACTTAATTATTTACTGGCATCAAATGGAAGGCTTTGTGTTGAATAAAGCTTCCTTCTTATACAACATCAAGTCTCATTTTTTCACCATTGTTGGATACTAAATGCTACTTCTTACCTATCGTTTTTTACCAACTACCACCTCTTAACTACTGTTTAATATAAACTATAAATAAAGCTCTTTTTAACCCAAGGCAAAGCCCAAATCTGTAATTTATGTTAGCACAAAAAATTGTTGGTAGTTTTATTAATAATTTTTGAAAATACACAAAATTAATTTTTTTTTAAGATTAACTGTTTACTTGCAAAAACATTATCGAAAACATATTTCGTGAATCGAGAACTATAGTAAAACTCTAACGATACCTGGAATAAGGATTCGCGTAAAACAGCGGTGCTTACGATCAATGGCGCATAAACTGTAAAACATGCATATAACTGTTTATAAATAAATCTGTAACTCCAACAGCGCGGTATACAGGAACAATAAATGGGAATCTTTTGAAGCTATATTAGCTTCCATAATTCTCTATTTAAAAACTGATTAATTGTTTGCTGGTTACCAGTATTTAAATCATTTTGAAAACGTTTAAATTTTCTTAGGAATATTAATATAAATTTTTAAACTGAATCATCCCTTAAGTCTTCCTTTTTTTTCAAGACAAATTAATTTCTCTCCTTTAAATTGCTTATGAACTTTGCTTTCTGGAGCAACACGAGGTCTCTTGGATACGGATCTCGCAATTTTAAACCTTAGTCAAGTGAGGGGCACGACACCTGACTCCTTTGTCCAAACTTCTATATCACGCTAACGTGAGAACTTTGAGCCTTGATTTAACGTGTATCAAGACGGGTTTTCAGTGGCACTAGAGCGGAGGTGTCAAACTCACGGCTCGCAACGAGCATTTTTGCGGCCTTGTTATTATGTTGGCACATAAAAATATCTAAGAAAATATCAAAATTTCTCCTGAAATAGAATAGATAGTAGCAGAGAAGAGTTGTCAAGTGTCGGAACGCGAACACATTTTTTCTTGCTCTTTTATAAAGGTTTATTCTAATTTTTTATTCGAAATAAACTTAGGTTTCTAGGAATTTTAATTTTCTTTGCGGCCCACCTTAAGTTAAATCTTGTTAACTTAAGGTGGCCCAAGTCAGCCTTTGAGTTGGACACCCTTGCACTAGAGTCGATGACTCAACAAAAACAATGCCGATCACGAGATCGCGACCATGGTCACTCGGCTATCGTTGCCCAATTTTTCATTTAAAAATGTTTATGGTTTGCATTTCCTTATAATGACTCGGTCTTTGTTTATTATGTTACACATCCACATCAATCCACGCAATTAAATACTTTATTTCCAATCACTGATTTGTTGACTGATTTCGGTAGAGGCAGTTGTTTTATTTGACTTTTGTCATTAAATAAGTCACTATTATTCTCTATTGTTGCAGTGGTTAAATTCGATTGAAAGCTATAACTATTTCAAACTTGCTGGATTTGAATATCTATCTCTTGGGAAATAAAAAGCTGATATATGACTATAATAAAAAATGGTAATAAAAGTCACAAATAATCCAAAATACCTTTTAAAAATCAAACAATGAAGTAGACGATATAAAAACAACTTATAAGAAATACACTTGCACACACACAAGTGGAACCTTTACATTTTATTAAGTCTGTTTCTTAATGTCTGGGGAGATAATATTTTCGTATAACTTTTCTATCCTCATTTCATTTCCGCTAATCCACAAATCTTATTTTATTCAATAAGGAAGCTACAGACAAATTCAGTAGAGATAAACATATTTTAGACGGAAGGAAAGAGAAGGCTGTGTGAATACAGTGATAAACGGTTTTGTAAAACTTCTTTTGATAAGCCGTGAACTACACATATTTTTTGATTTATCTATTTTATAAAATTTTTAGTTAAATTATACGTTACTGATAAAATGGAGTATTTGAGTAAAAATTACGATGAGAGTTTGACCAGACGCTACTTAAAATACACGTAGTTTAGCAATATAATTTTGTCTTAGAATTATGTAAATATATATATATATATATATATATATATATATATATATATATATATATATGTATATATATATATATATATATAATTAAGTTCTATATTTAAACCGAGGTTAACTATGCAATTTTCTTTCAGACTCAAATTAATTTTGAGAATGGAAATTTTATACAGTAGACCCTGTTTTTGTGGGGTCTTTTCTTATGCGATTTTATTTATGCGCAATCATTTTTTCATGCAGTGTTTGAATTTCACTGGCTTTGGCGCCACTGTAATGTTTTCTATCTATTTACCAGTGACGTAATGGAGAATGTTAGGAGCCCCCTCCCTGAAAGTCAGATATTTTGCCTTTAATACTTTATAAATTGGGTAAATGCGTGTTTAGCGTAAGTCAGGCCTTGGGGCCCTAGAGTCCTGCCCTCCCCTCCGGTGATGCGGGAATGTATGTTATGCCAATGAAATGTAGACACTTCAAGAAGCTCTGTTTATTTGTTATAAACAGTCTACCGACAATGCGCATTCAGTTGCTTTCTCTCAATGCTCCAGCAGCCCTCACTTGATTGAAGACGAAACTTTCAATGACAGTGACATTATATCAATAATTTGATTGATTATGAAGACGGACAAGAACTGGATTCCTTGAGAGCGGATAAAAATATCCAGGGATACAGCTTTCCAACAAATTGGAAAAGCATTTTCTTAATATAGATACCAATTAAAAAAGGAGTATAAAATTCCAAAAAGGGCTTCAATCATGTATATCTGGTTATCATGACACTTACAAGCAACTGACCCCACCCACAGAAACTTCTCTTACTTTATGTTGCCAAAAAATAAATCAATTAAAATTGCACCTTCAAGTGACGAAAGCGATTTTGAACTTATTCATTACAAATCTTTGGATTACCATGAGAAGCAATGAATTATCGATGTGCACTTTGGAAAACTTATTTGTGTAAACAATGAAAAACTATGTTTTAAAAAATTTTCCATGTGTAATATTTATGTATTTATTTCTTTATGTTAGTACTTTTACATAAATTTCGTAAATAATTGGCATATTTTGTAAATGCGACTTTTTTATGCGGTCCTTATCCACCGCATAAGAAAAAAATTCTGTAGTATTTCCACGAGTTAGTATGTTTTATGTAAGAATTTATGAAATTTTTGAATATTTTTTGTGCATTTATTTTATGTGGTCCCTGTCTACCGCACAAAAACAGGCTGCACTGTATTTGTTAAATTAATATGTTTTAACATTTTTCAGTTATCTCAAGAATTGACGGTTTTTATGCTTTTATGAAAAAGGCAACAAAAACATTGCTTTCCTCAGCCAAAAGTTAACTTTTCATAATAGCAATAATGAATTTTGAAATTGAGATTAGATTTGAAAAACCGATGGAAAGATTTTTAACAAATTTCCATTCCACAGAAGTTTAGTAGATAGTTAACTTGTTACTGTAAATTGGATTCACACAGATTGAAGAGCTATTGTGGCGAAGGACTTCTTCAATTGAATCCCCACTAAGTGTGACGAGGATCACATCTGCTTAACGCAAATACTGTGATTGTTTCCTGTCTTCCTGGGGCATCCTACAATACCCTCATTTTCAAAATGATTCGGGTCTAAATTGCTCTAAAATTCCTAATTGATTGCCTCTAAAAATTATAAATTTATTTCCATTTCTGTAAAAGCGCATCATTCTTTCATGGGAACTTGAGTTTTCTACTCATTTTAATGTATATCTACATACGAATCGAATGATTACAATTATTACGAAGGGAACTTAAAACGATTCGACAATTATTTTTCGAACGCATGAGACGATAGTTGGATAAAAGAATCTTCGTAAAAGCATTGAAGCACGCAAACGATATCACGCAGAAGTATTTCTACGTACCTATTCTGCCAATATTCAACGATGTTCTTTCGGGAATCGGAAGGATCCATTATCGACAAAAGTAGTTGGTTTTCGACCTATGGATGCTCATTTGTAGTTCCACCCATTTTCTGGGACAAATGTTCCAATCCCTGATCTATCATCAAGAGGAATTGGAGTGATGTTCTACCACAGATTTTCTATTGATGTAAAGGATGCTTCAGTTTTCTAATGCAATAAATATGCTTTGCCTCTTTAATTAAGAAGCTAAATACGAGAAACTACTAAAGCTACGACTTTTAATAGAATTGCCATAAATTCTTTAATGATAAACATGGAGTATTGCAGGATCACAATAACAGAAAAGATTTTATTTAAAAAAAATTAGAAATAGCCTATGATTTAAATCAAAATAATCGGTAGAAAAAATTCAGAAGTATGAATTCTATAACGATAATGGCCAAACGATGACATAAATCAGAAAAAATATTTATCTACATACATGACCTTTCTAGTGAAAATTAATATTTCACCAAATGTGTGTTTCTGCAGAAAAAAAAGAAATTTTATAATATTTATAAGTGCACAAAGTTGAAATAATTTTGCCATTTCTTATATTCATGACCTACTATATAAAACTCTTACAATTCACTATTTTTAATATTAAAAAGCGAGACTAATACCGTTATGAAAACCATGGTGAATTATTATCATTGGAAAATATGTATTTTTCTCTTCTGCTTTCCTAAATCTGTCTACATCCTGATCAATCGCTACTGAAATAAATGTTAAAAATGCCGCAAAAGAAAGTTCATCAAGTCACATCATTAGTTATAGAACAATTCAAGGAATGGAATAAGAATAAATATTCCTGAATATCTTCCCATTCAAATCCCATTTCTTAAAATTTTTTCTTCTGAATTAATTTGTCTCAGATATTTCTTTTAGACTGTTTCGCTTTCAATTCGTGAAATAATGGAATAAACATTAGGCTATAAAATACATTTTGTCTGAGAAATGTGGCACTCCAAGCGTTTTACATAAACCTAAAACACCTGGCAATGTGATAGTATTCAATAAAATTGCTCGGTCCATCATGAAAGACTAATCATTATTACAGCCCCAGCGTATTCTAAGCCCTAGAGGATTACGTTTGAAAGCCATGAGGGGACGTTGTGAACATTTTTGCAAGTTTGTATTGTTTATACATCACCTGTGGGTGGGTGTGTATAGGTCATGTACAAAGTAGAAGGGTGTCAGAATGAGACTTTCTTGATTGAGCTTTGAGTTGAGTTACACAATGACAAATTTAAAAATGAGGATCTTATATCTTCTACCTAAATCATTTCAAAGCATCTTTAGAATTAATTATGTGGATAGAGAATGTTTCTGAATTTGCCCATAAAAAATGTAAGATAACTTTATTCCCTTCTAGTCTAAAGATTTATTTTGAGAAGGATTAATGAAGGATTTAGGTTTTAAAAATTTAATGAAGGGTTTACATTTTAGAAGGAACACTGAAGTTCTACTATAGACCATTGGTAATAGATTTTATAATTTTGAAATATGACTAGATAATGAGGATCATAAATCAAAAAAATTCCTTCACCTAAATTCCACATTGTGTTACAGAAGAGCATACAGGTTCTATTCGATTTAACAGCTCCCATTAATCAAGCAACCATGACTCCCTTTTCCATTCTCACGAAATAAGTTGGATGTCCTTTAAATTTGGAGTAGAGTTGTCTCTACAAAACTGTACTGGATAAACTAAGCTCAGAATTCTTAATTCTTTGATCACTTTCAATATGACACCACTAGAAACAAATTCACAAACTTTATAAAAAAAACACGCTTCACCTCAGACGTATAAATCAGAAGCGAGAAACGTTTTTCGTGCAAGAGGACTCCATACGAAGAACACGCAAATTACGTTAAAATGTACCTTATGGCATACAAATCTGCTGAAAATCTGAAAACCTGCTGCTGCCATTTTTATCCTCTGCCTATTTCTCTCTTATCCTTTCTAGAAATTTTGGAGTGTTTCACGCACATTCCAATAATGTAAAAATGAAATAAAATGATAAACATGTTTTCAGAGTTGTGCGCGTCCATTTCTATGCGTGTTTGGTCTCCTGTAAAGCAATAATCCATTGAATTCGGCCAAAAGCAGAATCACTTTCATGGCAGCAACCCGTTTATATTATACTGAATTGAATTATCTTATGTGAGTGAATATTAACGTCGCACTGTTCAGTTACACGAGGGCTTTTTGGCGATGGACCTCGTCATTTTGAACCATGGTCAAGTGACGAGAACGACACCAGAGCTAGCACTCCCCTCTCCTAACTACCACACCACACCGACGGGAAGACCTTTGAGCTCTCGACAGATTTAACGTGCATCGCTACCCTAAACGGCGGGTCTTTTAGTGGTTCTAGGCTCGAACTCGTAAGAAGCCAGCAACGATCCGATACCTTGAACACTAGGCTACCACGATCACAAATTATCTTAAGAGACTTGCTTTTTTAGCAGGTACAGAGTTTTTAAGATTTGTATGAAATGTTATACTATTCAGGCATCACTTGAACATATTTTAGAGCAGTGATGGGCTGACACTTCCAGGGTATGGACTACTTCTTAAGTTTTTAAAGTGTTGTGGTTCACTCAGTGGCTTAGATGTGGCTATTCTGTATTGAAATTGCACGTTTCCTTTTCTTAACACTTATTTTTGATATTACACCCATTTTTTCAAAGATGAGAGATTACTATTTTTACTACAAAAATGCCAGTAACATAAATTTGTCAAGTTAAATGCTTTAACTATGAACAACTGCTAGACCGTGGCGTATGAGTGTATTCAATGCAGCGAACAGAGAACATAAGTGAACCAATGAATCTGAAACCGACGCGAAAAAAACTTATATGTATTAGCTGCCGAGTTCCATGCCATTGCGGGATATGAAACCAACACAAGAACCCAACCTCGTGGGAGCGTGGGATGATGCCTCAATAGCCAACCCCGTGGTATCGCGTGAAGAGCTGATCATTCACATTTATTTTCCCCTTTAGTCTGTATGCGGAGAAAAATTCATTTTTACATCTGGCATCGCAGTGAGATAGTCTGTTCCCCCTACAGCGGCAGTGAACTTGTTAAGCCTCATTGTTTGTTTCCAGTAAAGGTAGATGTGTCGTCATACATATATCGAATCATTTAAGTAAACACTGTCACATCGATTGTGTAAAGATAATTATCCAGTCTAGCTGGCGTCAGTGTTCCATAGATATATTTCTTTTAGCATACGCTTTTTTATGTCTCAGTAAAGGCGATCCCCCCCCCCAAATGTTTTGGTCCGCCGATAGATCGTGATCAACTTAATGCCCATCCCTGTTTTAGAGAGCTTAAATTTTCCCTTGAACGAGGTGTTCTTGGATTTTTTGGACTGATGGAGCTGGTCTATATAGTCTTATAGTCTTAAATAGCCCAACTAGGGATTAGAAGCAACATATTTGTGTGATAATGTTATACTCTAAGTACTTTATTCTATTTGTTATATTTCATAGAAGCTATATTCTGTGTTATATTTTTTAAGTTAGATTCTATATGCTATATTCAATGTATTATGTTCTATAGTCTATATAGTATATTCAGTATGCTGTATTCTACATACACACGTTATATGTTAGTTTATGTTACATATATTTCATAAGAATAAACACAGAAAAGTAAAATGTTTATCTCACCATTTTCTTTATAACTATGTTGAAGGGCAATCATAGAGAAGAGGTGAAATCATAGTTCTTGTTGGGATTTATCTGGGTGGTCAAACGTGTGCTCTATGGTGGATTTCAGATTGCTGTGAAATAGCGGGACGAGATTATTCCTCCATATATCACACCATATCATTTGATGCTCTTGGTAATCAATTCATGCTAATAAATGATCATGCCCTACCTCAACAAGCTAGGCTTGTTGATGAATAGCTTTAAGATCAAGTTTAAAATGAGCGGAGCCGCAAACTCAACATTAATCTCATAATTCGATAGAGCATCTTTTAGATATTCTGTAAGCCTTAGATATTTTCCTCCGAGATTGTTAAAGAAGCTGAAACACAAGGGTTACTCCATATATGGACATAGCTTCTCATTCTGCATTCGAGAACTTTATTGACAGAGCAGAAAGTCGATGCCACTAATGCATTACAAATAAGAGAGGGGGGGAGTGGACACACACACACATTCCTTATTACAAATAACAGTTTTAATTTGTTACATATTCCTAAGTAAAAAGATTGATTTTTCTATGCAATAAGATTTTGAGGATTTAGATTTTACAAAGTTGCTTTAGTATTAACATTTTTAATTGAATTTCACTTTTAATTTTACTCAAGCTCAGAAATCTAAGCAAATAAAAGGATCGGTTGGTGCCATGTTTAACTCTGCACACTTAGTCCTAAGCTTAAGAGTCTGCTTTGGTATTACTGTGCACTACTTGTCTAACACTTACTCTTGCTATTTTCTCGTCTACTTAAATTTAAACAAAATTTTGTTTCAAGTATTTATAAAATGTAGAAATTAATAATTTAGAAATTTTCGCAAGTTGCGTTTATTCACAGCTCCTAGATAATTTGAAATATTTCTAGTAATTTGTTTAATTCTAGTAAAGAAAATATGATAGTCTTGGATTTGTTTGATTTATGAAGAACTTCTCTTTTGTTTTTACAAACGCAGTTCACAACTAGAATAATACAATTCAATTGACATAATACAGAAACTTTAAGTAAGCGCTTTTATGCTGAAATCAATGTGCATTTATCAGGGTAGATATTTAGAAGGGTATTTTAACTAATTTAAAGCAGTGAATTCTTGAAACTAAGGATATTTAATTATTCTCCGTTCAAAGTTAGTAAAAACTGACGATGAATGAAATACTGGATGTCTGGATTTCCAGATGGACACCTGGTGGCAGTTTAAAAAGCATTTTAGGGGGAGATTGGGAATTCCGTTTTAAAAATTTATTTCATTTTTAGTATTGTAAATATTAGATAATATTATGTCCGTTTTAATATGTATAAATAAAATACAGATTGGAAGGGTGGTGGGATTCATACATCTCTTAAGTGGAATGCCTTAGTACGAAAAATAAAATATAAATCTCATTAACCAAGCTAATAAAATTTTTTAATTTTTCTCTTCATATAATTAATTAAATTGTTATCTATAAGTCTTTTGTACGCAATTATTATTATATTGTATGATGTAGCTTACAAAGAAAAAATGTAAGGAGACTATAAAGAAAATTATTCTTTTAAAGGGGGTCGATTTTGTAAAAGGTTTAGTATAATAAACTAAAAAAAGCTCTAATGAAGACATGACGAAATCCACAAGTAGGGGTGACACGAGGAAAAAATAAAACATCGAATGATAATCAGGAAACTTCAATTTTGATGACACAAGAAAAAGGCTGTTTAAAACAAGTTAACACGTTAGTTTTTCTACAGTCAATTAAAAGCTTTCTTTTCATTTAATCCTAGTAAAAGAAAATCCCGATTCGAACAAACATTGATTTGTCAGGAAACTTGACAGAATAATTCCGTTAAAGGAACATGAAAATCGTTCGCTAATTACCCATTGTTACGAAGAAATAATAATGAAGATGTTACGATAAAATGATAAAGGCGAAATGCAAATGTTAACGGTAAAAGGTTAGATACATTTTCAAAGTTAATTCTTTTTTTAATATTACTTAAGTCTTATTTGATGATGAATTAAATGAAAGCATATTTAAAAATACTTGAATCAATTATCCATGATACAACAGTTCAGAGATAAAACTCTTTTTCTTACGAAATTCATGTAAAGACGCAGCAAGTATCTGCCCTCCGATGCATCTGGTTTATGTAATTTGGCGCCAATCCTACACGCAACAGAATCATTGAAAAACACCTGACGATAGGACGAAGAGCCACAAACACGCGAACTCGATTTAAAATCATCACGCAAAAATAGATCTTTCAGAATAAACAACAACAAAAAAGCAGTTCAGACTTGTCTGACGTTAGTTAAGAATGAGGAATATAGAAAAAATATATGTTAATAATAATAATAATAATAATATGTAATAATAGTCTATTAAATAATTTCAAATTATGTAACAAATAATAGATAGTTCTTATGGGTCAATTAATTTTATGAATTCCATTAAAAGGAGAATGTGTAAATATGCATTCAAATGTATTGTATAAATCAATTTATTTTGGAAACATGATTTAATAAAAGTTTCTGAAACATATTTTTTGAGCTTTAACTCAGCAAAGCAGCATGCCCCCGAAAATCAAAAATGCCATTCTAGTCTTTAAGATCGCAAAAAAAATATGCATCTATTTGTGTCAGTAAATGCCTACGGATTCTTTCTTTGAAACGAAATGATACTATAAATTTAATCAAGCTCTTTTAAATTAAGATTTAAATTTTCTATATTAATCTTCACAATTACGTGTTTTTTATTTCGATCTGTGTCAGAAAATACATTTTTTTAAAAAAAATCTGTTCCATAATTATTTTCTTCAACGACAAAAGATTCTTTATTTTCATCTGTATCCTTTTGCGGGAGGAAAAATAATCCCTCCCAATTCTATTTCTCCAAACAAAGATCCACCGTTTTCGTTTAAAGATCTTTAACTTGTAACTTTATTTTCTTCAATTATTCGTTTTAGTCGTTAAATTCTTGAAATTTTATTCTGATGTTCGCATTGTTTGATATTAAAGAAAGTTCAGATTTTTGATAACTTCATTGTTAGCAATCTCACAAAGGTTTTTCTCTAAATAAGTCAATAAATTTTGGCTCTAGGGAAATAACACTAACAGTTTTTAAGAATCATTTATCAAATATCTATATCACGCGATCTTTTAGCCAGTGCACTAAAAATCGTAATGTGTAATAAGAATTTTGCTTAAGTCTTTACATATAAATATCAATTTATCCTTTCTCTAAAAACACTTAACCTTCGAACATAAAGGAGGAAGAAAAACTCGTAAGAGAATAATAATAATAAATAAATAAATAAAATTTCTTGAAATGTAAAGCAATGCACACAGACTCTATTATTAAATATTCTCTTAATAATAATTGACATATATTACTATATTACAAGAAAAGAAAGAATACGCATATTTGTAGGAAAAAAATGTTATGCAATATTTTTTATTTCGAAAGAAAAAGTAATAACATTTAATAAAAGAAAAAAGTGTACTTACATATTAACCTTACGTCATTGGCGCCCCTTAGCGAATTATGGGTTGAAAAACATAGCCGCAAGGACGATTATCGGTTCCAATTACATTTGTAGCCATAACGCATAAAAATTTTGGTGATTTATCTCCGGCAGACCCTTAATCAATGAAGATAAAAAGGTGTCATGGGATTAATACGAAAGCACCTTCATGACATGCAATACTGAAAGATTTAGGAAAATATCGGTTGAAGTAAGCAAAACCTAATACTAAAGCTGTAGGAGGTATGTAAACAATGAAACTGGAAGCTTATAGTTCGATCTGGCAACACTGTGGACGGATTCACAGCTAGAACTCGAACCCACCACTCGACAAAAACCGCTTTAGCCATGAGCTCGCGAATTAATCAGAAGGATTGAGTGAATATTAACGTCGCACTGTTCAGCTACACGAGAGCTTTGGGCGACGGACCTTGTCATTTTAAACCATCTTAAAGTGACGAGGGCAACATCTAAGCTGAGGAACCATTCCCCCCCCCCCTCCTCCTACGTCATCGTGCGCTTAATGCCGCGTAGCAATCCTATGTAGGTGTTGTTGCTCTCAGAGACGGTCTGGGCCAACCTTCCTGGGGACAGTAGCACGGTAGACCACTTTTGGTGTCGAGCTACCTCTATTCGAGATTAGTGAACTTCAAGTCGGCTTGTCTCTAAATCACAAGAAATTATCTAAACAATTATGAGAACTCATTTTCACTGCAAACAGACTAGTTTACTTTTATGTAATATTCACAGAACTGTAGACAAAAAAATTTCAGTGAGTGAGTCAATATTAACGTCGCCCTTTTCAGCTACACGAGGGCTTTTGGCGACGGAACTCGTCATTTTGACCAATGGTCAAGTGACGAGGACGAAAACAGTTTGGCATGTTTTTTGGCAGATATGAAAGACTAGCTGGTATACCCGTTTCTCCATGGGTAAATTGAAAAATTAAACAATACAAATTGAAGGATAAAGAAGTTTTTAATGAGTTAATTTTACGTGAATGGCAAATTAAACAAACAAACAAAAAAGCCTTTTGCATATCTCAGCTGAACAAAGAAAAAACGGTGAAATTGTCGAATCGGGCGCCTCTCCGCCAAATTTTGAAAAATTGCCAATTTGGCGCGTTTTTGCGTGTTGTGTTTCGGAGTTGCAACCCTACCACAACACGCAACGCCGGAGCGCGAAATTCAAGATGGAGGAAGGAAAATCATTAAAAAATAACATTTCAAAGTTTTGAAACTGAAAATCGCTACAAAAATCAGGCATTTAAAAATGGAAATAATTTCACCATTAAAAAATGTTGCTATTTCCGACATTTATGATGACGATGAGTTGCCTACTGAAATTATACCAGTGTGCTATTGCATATTTCTGAGAGCACCTTCCAAAACATTTTTATTTTTGCATCACTAACTAAACGGTGCACAAATCCATATTACTCAATTCAAACCAAAACGATTTCTTTACACTCCGAAACACATGATGGGTATCCTCTTTCACACTGGACTGAATTTTGCAGTACCATTCAAAAACGATCATTCACTTTCTTACCCGTTCTTTCTCTCAATTCCATACTTTTTCCACTTTTCGGGCATACATACGATGATCCAATCAAACCTTCTTTCACATGCACCATTCTAAAACAGCTTTCTTTCCAAGCACAGGCAACATGGCAAAAAAACCTTTAACTATAGTAATCGTAATTTTTTATGCATTCATTCAAATTAATCCTAAGAGCATCGCTGGACATCATGGGAATCTTTTGAAATTTATGTGGAGAAAGAAATAAAAATATTACCTGTAAAAAGTAATTCCCAAAACGAAGCCGAACAGCTGATCCAACCGGAGCAAAAGAAATAACCGTTTTCTCATTAACGGAATTTTTAAAGTAATAAAAGCTTTCTGCTCATGCGCGAGAAAGACCGTTGAAGAATTAAACTGTTAAAATAAAAAAAAAAAAAAAAACGAATTACGAATGCGCTAACTTGCCGCGATATCGTTAAAACTGTTAAAATGAAAGAAATCTCTCTACTGCGCATGCTCAAAATTTCGCCAAAAAAACGACTCTCCTTCACTGAAAAACAAATTTAGAAGGGTTACCAGATTTGGCGCATTTATCGATTTGGCGAGAAGACACTTGGCGCGAGAGGCGCCCGATTCAACAAATCAACCGATTCAAAAACAAACATATTTGTTAAATTCTAAGTCTGTAGATCTAATAGCTGATAAAAGAGATTTTTTTATTTATTTATAACTCCCGTAACTCTCTTGTCAGTCGATTTTTGAAAACACCTTCCTAAACTGATCTCTGCTCAGCAAAAGTAACACATTGTTACACATTTTGAGTAATGAACGCTTAAAATAGTGTAAATAATTTATATCTGGAAGTGTAATACATAAATATTACTTTCTGCTGTATTTATTTTTATGTTAAAATCTTGCCACCACTTCTCCCTTCAAAATCTAGTTTTATTATGAAATTAAAAAAAATAGTGATTACACTGATCGAAGGAATAAATTAAAAGCGAGTCACACTGAGGCATGGCGTAGACAAAACAAAAGGGAAAGTTTTGCTTCTCACAAAAAAGATAGATATATGCTGTCGTGGTCTTTTTTGCAGATGGCAGAATTTTTCCCTACTTTCTTGACAATTATCGTTATATTTTGGAAACTTCACACAATATCTTTATAAATTATAGCCTATGTGTTATTCTGATGTATAAGCTATATTATTGTAGCGTTTCATTAAAAACTCCATTCAGTTGTTTTCCCGTGAAAGCGTAACAAACATCCATACAAACTTTCACTTTTATAATATTTGTAAGGATTTATTGATTTAAGGTCAAAATAATTTCAGTCATAATAGATTGGGTCCATCCATTGCATTTGTCTCTTCACAAAGAAATCACCCTACTCGCTTTCCTGTCTTTAAGGCAGTTTCGAAATAGCACCCTAGTTACTTCGGTTGGATGGTTACATACTTTTTAAAATGAACTACCATGTGTGATTAAAGATGTTCTAACCACAGCAAACAAATGATGAGATCCTAATGGGTAGAGAATCCTTCCAATGTCGTGTCAAAGTGTGGAGTGAAATGTTATTAAAATGTCCTCGAATTCCTCAAGTAGTAGGGTCCAGATGCCTGATAAAGTAAAACATGAGCTCGTGTTATCGTCATATAAAAAAGATGAAAAATTACGAGAACCTTTATTAAACCAACTCAATATATTATTTTTTTTCATCCAAATGTCTACCATGCTATTCATGGCTTGAGTTCGTAATAATAATTTTATGCATTGAAGGATTCATTTTGTGTTGTGGATCAAGTATCAGCAAAATGTAAGTGTAGAAATTTTCAACATTCACAACCAGAAAAAAAATAAAGGGTCGAAAACCGAAGTTTAATTTTAAATGGATCTTCACTCAAATATTCAGGTATTTTCATACTTCAAGAGCAGCAACAAGAGTCAACCTTGAACACCCTGACATCATTTCTGACATTTCCCATGTCATTTCTGTATAACGACGCCAGATAAAACACGTGAGCA